>APFE030610800.1:4670-15874 GCA_000404065.3 Pinus taeda | reverse complement strand
TCTTGAGAGTTTCCCATGCTTCCTTGTATGTCTTAGCTCCTGCTATCCTTGGAAACACACTCTTGTCTAATGCTTGATACAAGAATACTATGGCTTTTGCATCCTTCTTCCTATTGCTCTTCAATAGGTCTTTCTCTCCCTGAGTTAATCTGTTAAACTCAGTCTCATTTGCTGGTTCATCAAAACCATCTACAACTATTTCCCATAAATCTTGACATGCAAACAGGGCTTTCATGGTTATTGCCCAGTAGTCATAATCCTTCCCATTAAACTGTGGGAATTGAGGGTTAAACAAACCCATGCTAGTGCTTGTGCTAGCCATTCCTTGCATTCTCAGCTATGCTTCTAAATCCTTGACTGTATATTTAAAACAACTGACCTCTGCAACCAAAAGAACTCCTTTCTTCAGCTTCTTTGTCACCTACAAAGAGCCTAAGCCTGCTCTGATACCACTTTTGGGAATTTTTTTTTTGCTTCTATGTTTGAGATGGATAAATACCAAAACCATAAAATATAAAACACAGAGGCAATGCTCTGTTTCCTTTACTCCAAGATCTTTTACACAGAGAAGTCCTTTTAAAAACAATTGCACAGGACAGAGTATTTCACTATCATAAAATTTCCATTCATTAAACAAAAACATTTACATATTCATCCTCTTTCACTCAGAGGGATTCACCAAAACATTTACTCTGCCTCCTATGAAATTTTACACCACTGTGTGTAAAAATTTCATTTACATTCACTGCTGTGTGAAAACAAAATTACAGAGATTTAGAGAGTTACCTTTTCACCTGTGTGAAACAACTCATGGATTTGGAACAAAACAAGCTACTGGTTTTCATTTACTTCTCCTCTTCCACTGTTGTGCAAACTTTGCTTTTTACATTACAAAGACAAAGAAAAACTTTACCCAGCTGCATAAAATCCTTTTTCATTACAGACCACAAATATTCATGCACTTCTGTGCATTCCCTGCATTTCAAAATTTAACTCTCTGGTTTTTTTCACGGGTTCTGCAGACCCTCTGTGTTTTTTTTCATATACAAATTATATTACCCACACTTCATCTCTTTTTTTTCAATGCGCCATTACGCATATATTTTTTTTCAATCCCCGTGGTTTCTTTTTACATAACAAAAGGGATTGGGTCAACGCCATATTAAAAAGAACATATTAAAAAAAACTTGCATTATATTTCACCCATGCTCCGTATTAAATCGCCGTAGGAAATATTTAACACATTACCAAAAACATGACAGGGTATTTAACATAACGTATGGTCCACGAGCTGTATTTAATTTTTGATCAGGCCCGTATGCACGCCCGTATGTACTTGTGACAGGTTTAAACCACGGAGACCTTACCAGACAATCGAACGGCGGAGAGAGAAGCAACGTGATCGGATGGATATCAGACAGGGTGAGGTGAGCAAGCGATACCTTCCGATGGATTGTCAGTGCTGATGTCAGGCCAGCATCAGAGCTTGAACAGCTGTCAGCTCCCAATTGCATCGGAGCTCGATGCACGGAAACCACTTTGCGTTGAGAGGTGGTGCGATATGAGACCGGTGGTTTAGGTTTACCGTCTGGTTTTATGCTCCGTTGACTGCTGACTGCGCGGGCAGTTGGAATTACGTATTTTCAACAAAACTGTCATGTCACTCAATTCAATAATTCAATAGATTCATATTAGACCGAAGCAGCGCAAAATTGTGGCTGTGACCCTCTGTAATTAAGTAAGGCGTTGTCTAACAAGACCGAAATTTCGAGGCTACAATTTCATGGGGATGGCGAATTTCTGGCTTTAAGACCGAAATTTCGAGGCTACAATTTCATGGGTTGGCGAATTTCTGGCTCGAATGGGTCCACAAATTTTTAAAAGAAATTTGATTGTGGTAATGGTTAGTTTTTTTTCCCGTAAATGGGAATGTTTAAATTCTTTTACGATGAAAATAGAGAAGTTTGACAGTTATAATAACATTTTTTTTCCAAAATCGAACCAAAATTTGTATTATTTCCGAGAAAACACGTGGATATCCGGTGTGGGCATCCCTTGAATGTTCTGATGTATTACGTGAACGTCTGAAATTTGACAAGATTGGTCGAGGAATCGTATTTGTCCACCCTCGATCTAATCCGGAAAATCAAATCTCATTCTTGTAGAGCGTGGGGGTTGTACAGACTTAGATAAATACAAACCCTTGGGATTCGCTGTTATAACGCGTGGGACCGGGGTCAAGGTAGAGGAATTTGAAAATTCATGTCTACCACCACGATCGATGGTGAAATTTTTTTCGGCAAATCATGAGCACAATCCTATATTCGCCCTCACAACCTTTATTTCGTTCCATATATAATTTAAAAGCATGGAGAGGTAGAGTCAATCTATAAAATGCCATGCCATTTTTATTCTGTATCATTTCAAGTTGGGTTGTTTGGGGCAAGGGCAAATCAGCATTGCTTTTGTTGCTGGCAGATGGACAATGTCATTCCTTATATTTTTTTGTATTCACAAGTTACAAATTTTAGTTCTGGCTTTTAAAAAAGTGATCTTTCACGCTTGCTTTTTGCTTAGTTGTTAATTTTATTTATTTTAACATATAATATAAAAACAAATTTGGATTTATTCATACTTTTCAATGAATTATTCTAATATTTTTAAAATGCCATCGTACATTCCATTACATTTAACTTAATCCCGAATTTTGGTGACCACCTTAGATATGATCTTCAATATATTCTTTGTTCAATAGCGTTGGATCTCCTTTACTATGTATTCCTTTTTTATTTTGATGATGACTTGACATGTGATCTTCAACATATTCTTTGTTTGATAGCCTTTTTCTTTAAATCTTTTATTTTTAATCCTTTTATAAGATTTAGGCTATATTTAATTTTAATATTTTTTTGAGTTAATAGTTTATATATATATATATAAAAAGTTATGTTGGTATCTATATATAATACAAATGGTTTATATTGATAAATATATATTGGAATGGATTAAAGTGTTTAAATGAGATAGTAAGTGTTTGTTATTATTATTTTTCAAATTAAATCATTTTAATGTAACGAGTTTAAATTTTCTATAATGAAATGATTACAATATTTAATGTTGATGATAGAAAAATCTATATTTTAGGAAATTTTAATGTTATAATTTTACACAATGAATCTATTTTATTAAATAATGATTTTAACTATAATTTTTTATAGTTAAATGAAGACATTATTTTAATTAATAGTCATACTCAAAACTATCAACCATCATTTTACATTTAAGGAAATGACACATTCAACAAGTTGATTGATAATGTCATGCTTGAATAAGGTATGGGCTCACACAATACTATGTATCATTCTAGAAAAAATTATACTTTATTACTTACTGAATGCCATTAAAAAAATATATCTGCAAATCTCACATACATTGCATTATATTTATGCAAAAGTCTAAGTTAGCATAGAAAAGTGATGATGGATAATCAAGCTACACTATTTTCTTTGAGTTCTATATGTTGTGTATGCAATTGTAAAAGTTTATTTATGAGATCATTTGTATTTAAGCTCATATTTTTGTAATTCGATATTATGTATTTGAGATTAGAGGAAATACATAGTATAGCTTTTTGGTGATATGAAATTTAGTAAGAAGAAATTTACATTGATGTTATTACAAATATTATATTTTAAAGCATATGTCTAAGATATATCAAAAGTGGGGACCCTACCACTTAACACTGTACAAGATGTTAGCATAATCATTTTCTTTTAAATAATTCACCTTTCATTTATAAGATTTGAACTTAGGTGAAAATGAAATTGCTTCCCCTAAGAAACAACTTATATTCCCCTTTGTCCAAATTTTGACTAGACATGCAGGTGATCTTTGATCCACTTATTTTTGTATGGGTCATAAAATTATTTAATATATTTGAAATCACTTTCGGTGCAGCCACAAGTTCAAGTATCTAAGAATGACCATATTCCCAATTGAAACTTATCCACTATTGAAGAAATACTCACTCCTCATTAATGGATACAACCTATTTGGGCCACTTTTTACCTAAGTAATGAATAAATTAAATATATTTATGGAAGAATCTTATCTCAAGAGAGGTATATGTCATCTACATATAAATAACATAACCTGCAAATGAAATAGTTTTTTAAAGATGATTAGAATTATATGTCATCACTAAGTGAATTGTTATCAAATATATGTATTAGTCACTCACCACTATGCTAGTGAACATGTATTATATTAATTGTATTAAAAGGGACCTTCCCCGCCCATTTTTAATGAACCTAATATACCATCATCAAAAAAATACTCTTCATAGATTATTATATTACATTGATATGCATTCTTCCATATTTTAATTTTTTTCTTGGAGTCTAATTGAATGTGTGCATTTGCCCCAACTCTTTTTATATTTCTCTACTTTATTTTATTTATTTCTTTTTATTATTAATATTGCTCCATTTTAAACATTAAAATGCTTCTGTTAACTTCAATTTAATAATTTTTCAACAAAATTATTTTTCTCTATAAATTCCATTTCAAATATTAATTTTCTAAAACATCTTTTAAATTTTTCATCCATATATTTTAAAATGTTATAATTTCCTTTCTGGTTGATTATTATTTTATTTGTAATTATAAACCTATTTTAAATTATTGTATGACTAATTAAACCATAGATTTAAAAGTAAACTAAACTAATTTAGTTCATATTAAGTCATATTTTCATTCAGATTTAAAATTAATAGTAATAAATATTTTGAAAATAAAAGCTTTACCAAAACTATAAAAATAATTGATACTTCCAAAAGTAATGAAATTAAGAATAAAATTGAATACAAATTTCAAAACCTTTCGAACAATATAAATTTCAAAATATTTAAAACATTATTAATTTTCACAACAAAATTTCATAAATAAACCACTTACAATAACATTACTATTTATTTCAAAGTTCAACTTATTTATAACCTTACCGATTTATACTATTAAAACATCAAAAATAAATAAAAATATATAAAAAATCATTTTTTATCTATATTGATTATCGTAGAATAAATATGTCCCTTTGAGTCCGGCTGGTAAAGGCAATGGGGAGGGGGATATAATCAGAACGCTGGGGCACTAACCCAATCAGATCTCCGTACCCAAAATTAAGATTTTACAATCTTTAGTATATTTTAAAAATTCAACACTATAGTAAAAATTACTACAATCAATATAATTACATATATAATAACCATTATTAGTCCCTGCCTGGGACTAATAGCGATCGATCGATCGTTGACCAGCGATTATTTAACTTTGACCAAGTAAAATTTCCCGTACATGTCAGGTTTAACCCAATGTTTAAAATATAATTTTTTGCTCAATAAATTTTTATTCAAAGTTTCCGTTTCGACCTCTTATTGCCGGCTGCACCGTATACTTTTCTAAAAACTTAGGCTAAACAGTTTGGAGTGGCCTGTTCATTTTATACAATGATTTTTTTGGTGCCTTCATTTTATTCAAAGTTTATTTTATCCAAAGTCCAGTTGAAGCCACTTTTTATTAAAATAAAACCACCTGTTAAATTAACAAAGTTACAGAGAAAGCCAAAGTGTTTCATGCATGTCTGCCAAGTGCTTCATGCATGTCTCGTAGCTGTGGCTGAGCTTTCAAGCTAAATTGCTTGTTCCTTGTTGTATCCTTCTATTCCTTGTCTCTGTAATTTCGCAGAGGTTAATTCATTCAGCTCATACAGCAGTCTCTGATACGGAATTCATCACGTTCCTCCCCGATCTCATCAACCCTGGTTATACTGTCGCCCGCATGCTTCCTGGATCGAACGAAAGAACTTTGATCGGACAGGTAAGATCAGTATCGCTGATTTTCTGCAATTATAGAATGATAAATTTTTTCGGGTCGCAAATCCATACGGCACAATAATTCTTTATAGGATTTAGGTGAATTGCAGAGGCGGTCCCGCTCCTGGGTGGGTACACTCATTCGCTGTAACAGAAAACTATGTGGTAATTCCGGAAATGCCACTGAGGTACTCTGCGAAGAATCTGTTGAGAGCCGAACCAACCCCTCTGTACAAATTCGAATGGCACCCGCAATCCAATGCATTTATGCACGTCATGTCAAAAGCTACCGGAGACCTGGTGAGTGTCCCTCTCGTGTTGTTCTTTCAATCTCTATTTGTGGATATTAAGTAAATGATGTGTCCCTCTCGTGTTGTTCTTTCAATCTCTATTTGTGGATATTAAGTAAATGATTTTTCTCTGATGTTAGAAATTAGAGAGATACTCCGCGAACACAGGGATCTGATAGCTTTTACAGGAGAACCAGGCCAGCCATGGTTTACAATGCCAGGGCGGTTGCAACTGCTATGATCGTCACGCCGTTCTGTCTGGCATTCTACGGCCGGCTAAGTGCAATCTTCTTTACATCTGCATGGTGGTATATCGTCCCAATATTCTGCCACCATTCAGAAAGAAAGGATGAATAACAATAATATGGCAACCAAAGGCCACCATGATGTTATTGTGTAGGGTTCTTGATCTTCAAGCCGCTGAAAACAGGATGAAGGCGATAACACAATAAGGAGGAACATGGCAAAAATGCGATAATGGATGCATTGCTAGAGAGGAAGCAAAATTAATAAGGTTGGTTTCTGACTTGCAGGAGCCATATAGATTTTTTTGTAGATCTCGTTGTTGTAGCGAACCCAATTGTGTAGATACTGTTTCTTTATTTGAGTGAATAGTATGTTAGGGTGTGGGTTAATTAAAACTGTTGAATGCTTGAAGATTTGAATCCATTTTTGAGTTCTTTGCTTTTCTTGTATACAGTAATGCTGGATCTTGCTATATTTGGTATTAAATTTATATTCAATATCATGATTCTTGGATTGGCTATTTTCTGCCTCGTTATTGGAGAATCAAGTTTAAAAAAAAATGTTGCATATCATTCGCAACTCAACTTGTATTGATGCAATTTACATTTCTTATCATGATTTTTTGAATTAGCTATTTGTATTATGATATCTATACAATTCAGAACACAGTTATATAGTTAATTAACCAGCCTGAGGACAGGAGGGTGGTCTGAATAGATTGCAGGAGATGATGCAGAATTCATAATGTTATTGGCCCGCAGAATTCATAATGTTAGTTGCCCGATGAATTGTAATGACTGGTAAGTTTGTAAATGGCCACTTTTTGTTTTGATTATAGATTTTGGAAATTTGATGTATAGAAATGATTTGGATCACTATTTAACTTAGCTTCTGTCGATCAAATTTCCAAATATTCCAAAAATTATATTTAAATTACATTCAAATTTCTCAATCAAACAATACATCTTGACAGATTGATACCATATCCAAAACGTGGTTATTTGGGCCACTTTCAGAAGAAGTTGTGTTTTAGGAATTCAGTGATTTGATTTTCTTCAGATGTTATGAGCAACTTTTTGATGTACTGAACGGAATTCAACAAATTTGGTTTTATTGTGATGAATCACGAGGATTAAAATGAGCAAATGTTTAGTCTAATGTATTTGGCGGAATTCAACTGCTTTGATTTTGAGTTTGGGTGTATTTATTTAACCGGAATTCAGCCATTTTGATTTTTTCTTATGAATCAAAAGGAATATCATTTATGAATCATGATAAGGGATTAAAATTCAAGCAATTATAAGGATTGAAAAAGTGATAATACGTTAGATTTTAAACCATTTGTAGAATAAAGAAAAGTTTTATACTATGTTATATTTATAATTTTATGACTTTAGTGTTTTTATTTTTTTAATATAATTTTATTTTTATTTTTATTTTTATGGAGATCATGCATGTGTGTTATTTTTTCTATGTTTGCAACTCAATTTTGCCCAAATCTGGTGCATTTTAATTCTAACAATTTCTTTGCACAACGATAAGATGGGATTGAATAATCAGCATTAACTTTAAATTTAGACAATGGTAGCATAGAATCAAACTAACCTATCATTTAGAATTCTCATCAACTACTGAATTTTGGCCTCCCCATCGAGTTCCGCATTTTCTCCCATGAATTTTGGTGACCAAATGTTCGTTCCCTGGCCACTCGGAGAAGAACGCAGAGCTCTGGCGAGTTTACCATGGATGGATATGGTAGCAAGTGTAAGTGGCCGTGTGGCATGTGTATTTTTGGGAGGGTGGCAGGTGTATTTTTGGGAGCTCATGGCTATGTGGCATGTGTATTTTGGGAGGGTGGCAGGTGTATTTTTGGCCGTATGTGTATTTTCTCATGCCCCGCTCCACCATAGGTGACCGAAACTTTGGATAAAATTAACTAAGTGCAATCGTTGAAGCCTTTACACTTGCCAAACGGGTTGGATTGCATTACATACTCCATATCAAAGATGGAGATTCTGAAAATGACAATGCAAATGTAATGAGAACGTGGTCACCGACCTATTTTTTTTTATTATTATTATAAAATTAAATGTTTTTCCTTTTAATTTAAAAAATTTAAAAATATAGAAATTATATTTTAATATTAAAATAAATTAACTAATTTGGGAAAAACAAAATGAAATTAATTTTTTTTAAATATAAAAAATACATTTTATATTAAAATATATTAATTAAATTGAAAAAAAAAAACGACTAATTTTCTTTTTAAAAGGTTAAATTTTGATGGAATTTTTTTTAAAAGGTTAAATTTTGATAGAATCTTCCTCAAATATATGCAACTAATTACACATTGAATGAACTATTTCAGTTCCATTTCAACTCGGACAATATACAATCCATTTGTGTTGTCCTTGTAGACCTCGGCAGGAACTACCGCCACGGCAGGGACTACCGCCACGGCAGTGGCTCCTTGTTAAAATTAATGATTCTTCTTCGTATAATTAGATTGTGGACAATTTTTGTCTTGGGCATCCCTATTGTCAAAGAAGCCACTATCCTTCAAAATATCTTTCAAAACTTCTATGATGCTTCGACAATTTGCATTAACATGGAAGAATCTCAAATCTTCCTTTTTAATAACTTGTTATTGGTTCAAATTCATATAACTTGTATTTTTGGGTTTCGAAGGGGCTCTCTTTCATACAAATAAGTGGGAGTATATTTATCTCGCAATTATCACAAACGAAAATCACAAACAAAAGATGTAAAATCTTCTTCTTAAGTTTGAAGCCAAAATTTTTTGCTAGACTTTTACATCACCCAATATAGCTAGTTACTTCATCTTGCTCAAATATATCATTGAGTCCCTCTCCAACTATTTTATCTTTGCAATGATATCTCACAAATACATTCTAAATAAGATCATAATTATTGAGCACAACTTCCTTCTAGGAGCATCAAAAGAGACAAAAATTGGGTTCTAGGGGCATGGGACAAAATATGTCATTTAAAATGGGAAAGCGGCCTTGGTCTCCATCATCTAGATATACTCAGTAGAGTCTTAAATTCTAAAACCTTGTGGATATGGATCAAAATCTAGAGGATTTATGGAGAAAATTTTGGAAATGTAAGATCCCCCTAATACCAAGTAATTTTAACTCATGAGAATGATAGGAAACATCAGGGGTTCCCAGATATCGAATGTTACATGGAGCAACAAACATCTTGTCCATTAGCATACTTATTAGGAAATCATTAATGATAACAATGCACTATTTTGGGAGGAATCATAATGTAAATGGCCAAAATTAGGTTAGAATGAAAAACTCCACCCAACTAAGGACTCCCTCATCTCCAGGGGCCAAATATCAATTGCATATTACTAGGTTTCATCCCCCTACACTTCCTAATGATACAATTGGATGCCATGAAAGGAAAGGATGAGCCTTCCTCCCAAAATTATAAAAAAATTACGAGGTCACAGTTAGCAAATATAAGAATTGTGATTCAAGAAGAAAATGATATTCTTCGTTGCGGTTATCGTCCTTTAGGAAATTTTAACCTCTCTGAAGTTTGCATTGTTCTCATAAGAAAAAAAAATGAGGATCATAAGAAAAATGAAATGAAATCTGGAATTTCAATCACTAGCCCAAAATCACTATTTTTCTATGGCTCTATTATGGAATAAAACTTTGTTATGGGACAAGCTTCAAAATCATGCTCTTTACGACCTTTTAATTTGTCATCTTTGTTTCTCTAATTTAGAAAAGTTCAATCATCTTCTTAGTGCTTTCATCTTTTCTACTTTTATCTCAAACCACCTTGCTATGCTCTTTCAATGAACCAGCATAATATAAAATAATGCCCTCTACACTCTACACTTATTGCATGATTCCCCTTTTACTAATCCCATTCTGAGCATAGCATATAAACTCATCCCCAGATTCATCCTATGGGAAATTTGGAAGGAGAAACGAACATTTAAGAATATTCGGTCCTCCACACGCATTATTTGTCAAGGCATCCTAAATAAAATAAGAGAAACAATTCATTCTCTTCCTTGGTCCCCGAAAGATTCAAAATGAAATCAACATAAAAAAGTCTAATTAAAATGGGTCCCTCTCGCTGTACCTTATGGTATACTCCTTATGTTCCCAATTTCTTCCCTTCTAACCCTTCCATCAAGTCCACTGGACCCTCCAAAAGGGAGGAATTCATCAAACTTAACTTTGACAAGGCCTTGAAAGGAAATCCAGGACATATGAGTTATGGTGGATATTTTGTAATGCTAATGGCTAAATTATATATGTTTATGCAGGTGCCATGGGCCTTAACACTGATAATATTGTTGAAATCTAGGCATTATAGTAGGGACTCTAAACCGTTATTAGCAAACAATTTACAACCTCATTATTCAAGGAAATTCCAAAACCATTATCAATATCTTTTGCAAAATCTCATATGGATAAGATCCTTCCAAATTCTATAATGGTTGGACGTTGGAAGCTAAAGTAGTTAATACCACAAAAGTTTTGGGAAAAGTCATAGCTACACTCATTTCTCATTTCCATAGAGAAGGCAACAAATTGAATGACAAGCTAGTCAATTTTGGTCTTAGCATAACAATTTATCCCTTTAACATCAATTGGAGTTAGGAAATTCCATAATCCATTCAAATTTAAAATATGGTTATGAAGGACCTTATCCTCCATGGAGGGTGCCCAGGGAAAATTTTAAGAACCCCCCCTAAATTTACATGTATAATAAATGGGCGAATCTCCATGGTATATAGGAA
>APFE030610798.1:0-21746 GCA_000404065.3 Pinus taeda | reverse complement strand
AGGGGGAATCTTTGGAGCATTGTAGCAGGTAGCAGCCTGCGTACTAGTAAATGGATCGGCTAGTACAAGAGCAAAGGGGGTTGTAGCTCCCGTACTGGTATAAGACTGCACCAGTACAAATATTGTAAAAGGATTTTCTTATTAAGAAGAAGATTGAGTTGACTTGCAGCAGGTGGTTTTCTCCCGCATTGGGTTTCCACCTTATATCATGGTGTTCATGTGTGTGCCTTATGTGTGATGATCTATTCTATGTTACTGCATCTGTTAACTGATAACATGGTTGATAATGTTCTAATGCACTCATTCAAGATCAATTAACTTAATCATAAGAAGTTGTGAAAGTGACATATATGAATCAGAGTTTGGAAATGAAAAAGTTTTATTAATGTAATAATACTGATTCACTCCCCCCCTCTCAATATTATTTCCAACATCAACTGCAGGGGCAGTCCTTTGCCATACCCTTGTACTGTTGAATCAACTACCATACCTCTGCATTGATGATTTTGCCAGTAAACAGCCGCAGCTCCAGTCCTTTCCTGAATTAGCGACTACACAACAATTTATTACGAAATGGCAGTCACTCACGGAATGATGGTAATTTATTGCTGTGTAGGTAGGATTTTAATTTTATTTTTTTTAATTCACATATGCAGTTTTGTTCTTACGACACAAGAAATATGTTAAGTTCTGTTTTTTTGTTGAATCTGAAATGTAATGTAAACACAGCAGTGTGTGTAAGAATTTTTGAACAGAGATAGAGTTCTCTCTGTAATGCACAGCAGTGCAGAAGTTTTTTTTTGTACGCAGCAGCGTGAATGTATGAATGAAATTTACAGACAGCAGAGTAAAGTGTTTCAAGGAAGAAACAGAGTGTTTACAGCAGCGTTCTGAACAGAAACAGAGTATTACAACAGCGTTAATTATGAGCAGAAACAGAGTGTTTTGTAGATGCATAGGAGTGCAGACGCAGCAATGCAAAGTGCAAACACAGCAGTAAAAACAGTGTGTTGATTTTTTTTTGGAGACAGAGTATTTTGTTTTTCTGTAATGTACAGCAGTGCAGACACAGTAATGTAATTTTTGTTTACAGCATGAAGTTTTTTCTAAAGTTTCTAAATTGTCTTTAAAGTAGCCTTGTAGAAATCCCTCTGTTAGAGGAAGTATTGTAAATGAATACAATTTTCCTTCTGTTGTGCACTGTTCAAAATTCAGTTTTAAAAAAAAAAATTGTGTTGCTGCAACACCAAAAACCACGTTGCTGCAACACCAAACTGTGTTGCTGAAACACCATTTCCAGAAAACAATTTTCAATTTTCTGAGTAAAAAAAAACAGAGTGTTAAAACAGAGCATTTTTTTTTTTTGACTGTCTGTTATGGAATTATCAAAAATTTCCAACATGGTATCAGAGCCAGTCTAGGCTCTTTGAAGTGTCAAAGAAGCTGAAGAAAGGGTTTATTGCGGTAACAACTTCACCAGCAGAGTGGAGACTCAGCCAAGAAAGAATCCAAGTCAAGTATTGAAAGAATGGCCAGCACCAGCGTGGGTATGTTTAATACCCAGCTCCCACAGTTCAATGGGAAAAACTATGACTATTGGGACATAACCATGAAGGTTGTATTTGCCTCACAAGATTTATGGGAATTTGTTGAATATGGATTTGAAGAGCCAGCAAATGAAGAAGAGTTTAATGAATTAACTCAGGCAGAAAAAGAGCTGCTGAAGAGCAATAAGAAGAAGGATTCAAAAGCCCTTGTATTCTTATATCAAGCAGTGCATGAGAGTGTGTTTCCAAGAATAGCAGCAGCTAAGACATCCAGAGAAGCATGGAAAACTCTCAAGACAGCCTATCAAGGCATGGAGAGAGTGAAGACAACAAAACTACAGTTGCTGAGGAAAGATTTTGAGAACCTGCGCATGAAGGAGTCAGACAATATTGACTCATTCTTCACACAAGCAATTGGTCTGGTCACACAGATAAGGTCTCATGGAGAAACTCTTGAAGAAAGGAGGATTGTGGAGAAACTATTGAGGGTCCTACCCTCAAAGTTTGATGTGATTGTCACCACCATAGAAGAGACAAAGGATCTCTCAAACTTTTCAGTTGATGAACTCCATGCATCACTGATAACACATGAGCAGAGGTTGAGTAGAAATGAAAACTCATCTCTAGAGCAAGCCTTCAAGACCCAGATGTCCTTTGGAAGAGGAAGAGGTCAAGGCAGTGGAAACAAGAGAGGAAGAGGCAAAAGCCAAAACAGAGGTGGAAGGAACAACCCAGCAAATGCTCAAGGAAGAGGCAGCAATCCAAATCAGAACCAAGGCCATGGCAGCAGCCAACAAAGTGACAACATCATGCTCAAGGACAAAGGTATGAAAAATCCAATGTCCAATGTTATTATTGTAAAAAATATGGGCATTATGCCAGTGAATGTAGGAAGAAACAGCATGATATGTGTAATAGTTCTAGTGCAAATATCACTAGAGAAAATACCAGCCAAAATAATGTGTTGTTAGCTTGTAACATGGTTGAAACAAATAGTGAAGACATATGGTTTTTAGACTCAGGTTGCAGCAACCATATGACAGGAAACATATCCATGTTTTCTGCCTTAGATCAAAACGTGAAATCAGAAGTTACACTTGGGACTGATAGCAAAATTTCTGTTATGGGAAAAGGAGAAGTCAAAATATTTACAAAGAAGGGTGAAAAGAAAACCATAGCAGATGTCTACTATGTCCCTGGAATGAGGTGTAACCTCTTGAGTATTGGACAGCTTGTCCATAAGGGGTACAATGTTTTCTTTAAGAATGATGTATGCACCATCATGGATATAGCACCCAGCAAAAGATGTATTGTTGAAGTGAAGATGATAAGGAACGTGATGTTCCCTCTTAGAATTAGAGCAGATTTGAAAAACAAAGAAGTAATTGCAGCAGTTACCCAAGAGGCTTTCCAAAGTGTGCCAAAGGATGAAAATTGGTTGTGGTACTTGAGATTTGGACATCTCAACTTTGGAGGTCTTAATTTGTTGAGCAGAAAGTGATGGTAAGAGGATTACCATTGATAGAGAAACCGGACAGCGTTTGTGAAGGTTGCATTTTGAGAAAACAACATAGAGAAAGTTTTCCATCAGGGAAAAGCATAAGGGCAAAGGCACCCTTAGAGATTGTCCACTCAGATGTATGTGGACCGATGCAAACTCCATCTTTAGCAGGCAGCCAATATTTTCTAACATTCATTGATGATTTCACCAGAAAGACTTGGGTTTATTTTCTAAGAACAAAAGTGAAGTGTTTGAAAAATTCCGAAATTTCAAAGCACTTGTGGAGAATCAAAGTGGGCTGCATATCAAAGTTTTGAGAACTGACAGAGGAGGTGAGTATATCTCCAAGGAATTCCTATGGTTTTGTAGAGAAAATGGAATTCATAAGCAATTAGCTAGGTACACCCCACAGCAAATTGGAGTTGCTGAAAGGAAGAATAGGACCATCATGGATATGGCGAGGAGCATGTTGAAGGGAAATCATTTTCCAAATGATTATTGGGCTGAAGGTGTAAATTGTGCAGCATATATTTTGAACAGGTGTCCTACAAAAGCAGTGATGAATAGAGTGCCGGAAGAAGCATGGAGTGGGAGAAAGCAAGGAGTCACCCACATGAAAATTTTTGGATGTGTGGCTTATGCACACATTCCAGATTAGCTAAGGAGGAAGTTGGATAGCAAAGGGGAGAAATGTCTTTTTATTGGATACAGTGAGGAATCCAAAGCATACAGGTTGTATATCCCATCTACCAAGAAGTTTTTTGTGAGTAGAGATGTTCAATTTATTGAGGAGGAAGCTTGGGATGGAAGCATAGAGAAAACGGTGAATGTTAAAAACTGTTTATCTCATGATGAAGATGATGAGGAGATGGCTGAAATACATCCCCAAATAGCAGCGTCAACACAAGGACAGCAAGTGACACCCTTGAGGAGAAATGAAAGTGCTTCTCCAAGCACACCACAAAGTGGAAATTCAAGTGCATCTTCAAGCACTTGCACACCAAGTGAAAGAGGTAAGAAATTTAGAAATTTAAGTGACATTTATGATGAAGGAATGAATTCCTTGTTTGCTTTGTATTGTCATGTTGATGACCCTATTCATTTCGAAAATGCAATTAAAGATAATAAATGGATAGAAGCTATGGATGAGGAAATGAATGCCATAGAGAGAAACAAGACATGGGAGTTGGTTGAGCTACCAAAAGGTAAAGAAGTCATTGGAGTCAAATGGGTTTATAAGACCAAGTGCAATGTTGAAGGCAAGATAGAAAGACACAAGGCAAGGCTGGTTGTCAAGGGATACAAGCAACAGTATGGGAGAGACTATGAGGAAACTTTCGCACCGGTTGCAAGAATGGAAACCGTGAGAGCAGTGCTATCCATAGTAGCACAAAACAACTGGAAAGTTTACCAAATGGATGTGAAGTCAGCATTCCTGAATGGAGTATTAATGGAAGAGGTTTATATTGAACAACCTCTAGGCTATGAGAAGAAAGGTGAAGAGCACAAAGTGTGCAGATTGAAGAAAGCTCTTTATGGGATGAAGCAAGCGCCAAGAGCATGGTACAGTAGGATAGATTCCTATCTACTAGAGAATGGATTTGAAAAATGTGAGGGAGAACCCACAATCTACATCAAAGAAAAAGATGGCAAATTGCTAATTGTTGTGTTATATGTTGATGATGTGATTTTTACAGGTAATGATGACTACCCCATTGAAAACTTCAAAACAGTCATGAAAGAGGAATTTGAAATGACTGACATGGGTTTGCTGCTTCTTAGGAATAGAAGTAGATCAAAATGAAAATGGAATTTTTTATCTCTCAAGCAAGATATGTAAATGAAGTGTTGGGCAGATTTAATATGCAAGAGTGCAAGGCAGCAATCACTCCCACAGTAATGGGATTAAAACTCAGCAAAAGAGGATAGTAGCAAGGATTTTGATCCTAGCTTGTACAAGAGTATAGTTGGCAGCCTTATGTATTTAACTGCAACTAGACCTGACATAATGTTTGCTGTTAGTTTGATTTCCAGATTCATGGAGAGGCCAAAGGAAGCGCATTGGCAAGCAGCAAAGAGGATTCTGAGGTATGTCAAAGGTACTAAATAGTTTGGCATCCTATATAATGTCTCAGAACATTCAGATTTAGTTGGATACACTGATAGTGATTGGGCTGGAAGTGTAGATGATCAGAAAAGCACTTCCGGTTATGTTTTTCACATGGGTTCAGGATCCATTTCATGGGCTTCTAAGAAGCAGTCCATTGTAGCATTGTCTACAGCAGAAGCAGAATATGTGGCAACTACAGCAGCAGCATGTCAAGCAGTTTGGATGAGAAGGATGTTGAGGAGCTTAGGCCAAGAGCAGGCAAAAGCAACAGTGATTTTTTGTGACAATAGCTCAGCTATTGCATTATCAAAGAATTCAATGTTTCATAAGAGAATGAAACACATTGACACAAGGTTTCACTACATCAGGGAATTGGTGAGCAATGGAGAAATTGCCTTAGAACATTGCAGGAGTCAGGAACAAGTTGCAAACATTCTGACAAAGCCATTGGACCAGAAAAGCTTTGAGTTTTTGAGAAAATGTTTGGGTATGACTGAATGCCCAGCAGTTGAAATTAAAGGGGAGTGTTGAAATATTAATTTCCAACTGCCTGCATTAACTCCGGAAAACCACTTCAGAAAACCACAAATTATTTTGCACCGCTTTTGGTAAAAAGTTGTTTTTGTCAGAGGGCCTCCGAACACCCCGACTTGCTGCCATGTGTCCAGTGTACGAACTCAAAACCACCCACTCCCCGGAAGCTAAAGTTCGTTTGGTTTTTGTGAGCTTGGTTTGCGAAATGCCTCCGATCAGGGCAACGCACATGGATCTGCTCCAACCTGCCAGAATGTTTTTCTTATTTAACCGTCGGTTCTAACTTTAATGCATTAAATGAATGTGTCATTGTCTTAAGTAAAAACTTTATGTTTTCATACGGCATGTATGGGCGCGAATTAAAGAGTGGTATGGGCAAGTCAACATCAATTTTTTAATGCTTTTGTAATATGTTTTGTTAATGTGTTGACCTTTTATTTATCAGTGCACACGGGTGGAGAAGTATTTTTGGTTCGCGGCAGCGAATAAAAAACCAGGGAAGCAGAGAGAAAAACTAATCCACAGCAGTGGGGAACCAGAGAAGGGTTGCGAAATCAGAGTGCTAATCAATTTTCAAATGAAGACATTTTGAAATACGCAGCAGCGTGAGAAATTAATTTTGTAATGGCTTGTGTGCTGGAGATTTTGAAACATGCAGGGAACGCATAATGAAATTTTTTTTGGATATTACAACAACATATGAAAAATTGCCTTTTATATCAGTAAATCAATGTAAGAATTTTTATTTCTACAACAGTAAATGTAAAAGCTCTTTTACAGCAGTAAATGTGAATGAAGATTTTACACAGCAGTGTAAAAATCATTTGTGACAGAGGCAAAGTAATTTTGTTTTTAGTAAAAGTTTTTAGTGAATTCCTCTCAGAGAGAAGAAGAGATATGTATGCTTTTTATTAATGAATATAAAGGTTTTATTGGTGTGAAAAAAAAAAATCTATGTTCTCAGAAATAGTATTTGCTTCCCTGTGCAAAAGATCCTGAGGAGAAAAACAAAGCATTGCTCTGTATTTAGTCAATTGTTTGTTTTTGGGATTTTACCAAAAAAATCCCCAACAAAGTCTACCCAAAAACTGTTTCTTGCAGAGACATCCTTCCTATCTAAATCTTTCCCTACTTCTTTCAACTCCCACAACCATCCTGCTGTCATCCCAGCGACTTCCTCACAACTCAAACTCTGCGAATACGTGCTCACAATATTCGTTCTCACAATCGGCCTCTGTGCCATTACACTGCATTTCCAAGCATATTGTCACATTCCAAGTTGTTTTTTTTGGGTAATTATTAATATTAGTATTTTTTTAAGTGGTTTAATTTCATTTCAAATCACCTTAAATCTACACTACACTCACCCTTAACATAACTAAATTTTTATAAACAAAATTTAAAACAAATTATATTAACCATACACCTTTATCACCATAAACATTATCAATACTAATATTCAACATTATTTTAATTTATAATTGAACATTATTTTAATAAAAATAATTTCTAATTCTCTGTCATTTCCACCACATGTATTTTGAATCTTGATTGGTTTGAAATTGTAGAACAACAACGGCGAAGTCAATTGTTTAAAACCAGTGCTGTCCGTGGGCAATCGGGTATTATCGGGCTAAGCATGGTCTGAAGAGGTTATCAAATGTAAATCAAGTCCACATTTGACTACACTCATTACGGCGGCGCTCTCCTCATCCGGCAATTACCCAACACCACGCTTCTCCATCCAATATCCAACTCTCTCGGCCGTCTTGGTTTATTAACCAATTAACTCAAATCTCAATCCGCGAATGTCAATGTATTTCTTTAAAACATCTTTAATTCACCTTTAATTTCTCATAACAGCTAAACGATATGCCCCTCAGAATTCCAATTTATCCTCTCACATATATATATATATATATATACTATTAATTTATTTAACTTTGAATTCACTTTTAACTTTTTTATTTTTTAATAATAATTAAACTATATGTCCCATGGGAATTCCAATTTATCTCATATCTATCTTTTATATATAATAATAATACTAATAATTTATTTAATTTTAATTGGTCACATTTCTTAAACGAAAATTTTAATTTATCCTTTATAAGGCTCTGCCCTTCGAGCTCGCTATAACAATCGATTTAAGCATTTGCTTGTTAGTTTTGCACGAAAATTAATTATCCATTTTACTTTAAAATAAAGTCGGATAAAATCGTATAATTATTTTATTATTAATTTTCGTAAGTTTAAGATTTTATTTCATCTTTTATTGAGCCACCACATATTTTTCTCTCAATATTCTAAGTTCAAATAAGTATTAATAATATTTTTTCTCAAGTTAAAAGAAGTATTTAATTAATATTTTTTCTCTAGTAATGTTATAATTAAGTTTATATGGAAGTGGTATAGTGGTTGAAATCAAACTTTATTATAGTATGTAGATGAAGTTAGAAATTGGATTGGGTATTTTTGTTAAAGTTTAGTTATTGGTTTTTTTTAAATTGCAATTCATGAAAACTTTTTAAATTTTTTGCATTTAGGGATTCCAAAAACATTAGTCACTAGATTAATAGAAAGGTTATTATGCGTGGACTTCATGTTGAGTGCTGGTAAAGGAAGATAAGGGCATCACAAGAATAATATGATGATTTACATGTCAAGCATATCTATAGAGATTCTAACAATGTTGTTGATATGCTATCGAAAGAAACAATGCTCTTGGATTCTAGTGAATGTCATTTAAATTATTAGCATATGGGCATCTATAGGTCAAGCATTGTTTTTTCCAAGTTTTTACAAGTGCGCCTGAAATGTCAGTGTTATATTTTGTTTATTGATAACTGAATAATATAGTGACTAGTTGTGCCTTGAAAAGTACATGTGCAGTATTTTTGAAAGCTAAAATCGCTTGTATCTTTTGATTTAGTAACAACAAAGATATATATATATATCACAAAAAGGAAAAGACCTTATAGCAGAGTTTTTTGTGGAGGCCCCCATAAAATAGCCCAAAAATATGATGGGCAGGTGAATGTTTCTTTGATGATGTGTCTAAATTATTCAAACGCACCGTTGCTTTATTATCCACATATGCACCAGCGCTACATAAAAAGAAAAATTCTACGATGCACTAAATAACCAAACGCATCGTTGCTTGAATATTCACTAGCACCATACTCCTTCATATAGTAAAACATACTGATTTTATTCGACAATAATGTCCTAGTGCAGTAAACATATAACAATGCCCCAAGGCATCTTGTAAAGTGTACCAATAAACGATTTCTAATTTCTAAAAACAAATCGATGCTATTGTAAATCCAAAACATTGATGTGTTCGCAGTAATCTAAATCCTTATGGAACTTTGATAAAACATCGCGATAGTTACACACATAGTGCTATTGCATATGGTGAGCCCTGATGCGCTTCGCTAAACACACTGGAGGATCATTACTAAAAAAAAAAAAAAAAAAAAAAATTCCTCTCAGCCGTAATTTTCATTTTTAGCATCTACAATGTGGTAGAGCTTTGAAGCACTGATGTCATTCTTGCCACATGCAAACGCCCTGATGTCTGTGCTTCTCTTGGTCACCACCTTTCAGTACCGTGCTCACTGTTTGAGTTTCCATTTTTTCAAACAGTATGAAAATTTGTTTTTCTCTATTACATGTCCACAATGTCTCCCCAACGATCAAATGTTCAAGTAATCTTTATGTTTCTTTCTAATATAAATTTTTAACGGATTAGAATTGCAAATGAGGTTGAATTTCTCAGTGTTATTGTAAAAAACAAATCGGCGCCTGGTGCACTCAATATGTTTGACTTGCACCGGGAGCGGTGCACAGTGCACCCTGTAATATAGGGTGCATTGTGTTTTGGTGTGTGAACAGAATGGCAGTGCATTTTGTAAATATAAACACACCAACAAATATTTGATAGATTGTGTGTTGATGTGTCACTCCTGGTGCGTTTATATTTATCAAACGCACCGCAAATAAATATTTACAAATTTTCCTATAGCTCGGTGTGTTTGATAACCTAAATGTACTACACCGGTGTCAACAGGTTATACATGTGCATCGATGCACAAGTATGCCACATCGCTATGAAAAGTTAAATATCTTAAACACCCGCGGTGTGTCATACTTATATGTGTAATGTTACCGGTGTGATTGTACTTGAAATCACACTGGCATTAGTGAATCACTGTGTTTTGGGCGCACCGATATATATATATTTTTTAATTTAAAGTTATGTTTCCATAATTATAAATACATGTTTCATTTAAAAAAAAAATAAATAAATAAATAAAAATTATGTATAAGGCTGATGTATTTTGTATGTAAATCATGTAGTAGATATGTCAGCGGAGGGAGTACGAGTAGGAGAAGGAGAAACAGACAGACCCATACAATATGATTTGACCATGGCAGGCAAGAGAGAGGGAAAGGGAATTACACCCTCGTCCTATAACTCCAATGACCCAAACGCTCTTGAGGAATGTAGGTCTCCTCAAGTACTATGAGGAGGGTACATCCCTAAAAGTGCACTTTGTCCCATTGTTGCATCTAATCCACTGATGGAATGTCCATTAGCAAACTTTTTGTGTCAGTCCTGAGTTGTGGTATAGGACCACTCAGGAGGATATATACTTTATCACTGGCCTATCCAGGAGAGGGGAGGATTTTCCCCATTTCCCTGATGTACCCCATGGTGTTATAGTTGAGAGTTAGTGTGCATATACTCATAGATATGTTGGGCCTCATACGATCCATCCATCAGATTTTTAGGTCAGTGTTGGAAAACTACGAACTTCTTCTTTTTCTATAGTGGAGGCTAGGTGCATCTCATTATTAGTCAGCACCATTGCACATTCTTGTGGTGACGGGCAACGAATTAGTTGCCCTCTTTTGTATTATTTTTATTCTTTGATTCAGGTGTCACGTTGCATCAGAAGGTCTACCATTCTTTTAAGCATTTGTAATAACCCTGGTGAAAATTCCATGTAATAAAAGTTAATAAAGGAAAAATATTAACAATCGTTATGGGGCACTTATTCCAAGCTCAATGTTGGGAAAGACATCCTAGTGTAGGTGTTCATTTGGCTTATTATGGTTAAAGAAACTGGAAAAGGAAATGGAAAAGGCTTTGGAAATGAAAAATGACATTAATTGGAATTTTGTTTATGAAAATAAAGGAAATTAGGAGAAAAAGAAGGTGAAAGGTCACAGGTTGCAAATGAGGACGAAAATGAAGGAAAAATAATGGAAAATGAAAAAAATAGATCCCTCATTAATAAAAAGGATTCTGAGGATCAGTTCAGGGTTTTCTGTCAGTTCAGTTTTGGAGCTCTCTCTTTATTCTATCTCTCTCACACTCTTGGATGCTTGGAATTTTCTTGGAGTGCTTGAACATTGGATCAAGAAAGGAAAAGAAGGCAAGAGGAAGAAAATATCAAACAAGGAAGAGCAGGATCTAGCAGCTACAGGAAGATTATTTGTAGGTATTGATTTGCATGCGTGATTTCCTTGATATATTTAGCATGCATGGTTATGCTTGCATTAGAGGAAATTTTAGCCTAAAAGTGGCCTCCTAAGGAAAAATAATAAAATAAAAGTTATGAATTATGGAGCGAAAAGAATAAAACTATTTTTTTTTAATTGTATTTTTGGTTTATCTCCTCATAGGTTTACTCAAATTTCTAGTGTAGACACTCATTGGACGTGAAATTAAATTTCACACCCAACGAGTACCCATTATGCATATCTCTGAGAAGACCTACATTGAAAAATGTTGAAGATACATTAAAAAAACATGTATATATCTTCATTTTTTTCAATGTGGGTCTTCTCAGAAGTATGCATAATAGGTATTCGTGGGGTGCGAAATTTAATTCTAAATCCAATGAGTGCCTATAATTGAAATTGGAGTAGTACTTATAAGGAGATAAACCAAAAATATAATTAAAAACTAGTTTTTTATTTTCCCTCCAAAATATTTACATGTACCTCTTTTTAAATTTAAAAGATTTTGATTGGTTTACATATTATGTATGTTAAACTTTCATGGGAACTTTTAGGCTGGAATTTACTCTACTGTGTGTTCTTGGTTCTCTTCTTGTCATGAGCATGGGTTTTGCCAAGTGTGACAATGTTTTTCAACCTAGCCTTTCCCTTTCCGGATAGTCATGGTGTAGTGGGTTCTTTTGTATGTGGTTGAGCTGGATTGTCGGATGGACTCAAAACTAAGTGGGGTGTTCTAAGGATTAGTCACAAGTCCTAGGAATTCCTTGACCGGTGAATGGTGGGATACACGGTAAAGCTCAGTGGTGAGTACTCTTGATTGGGCCTAGGAATCCCAGGATGGGATACACGATAAAGCCATTTATCGGTAATATCGGGATACACAGTAAATTCAAGAGGTTGGGACAGCGAAATCCCTCACGGTGTAGGTGGAGAGATCCAATGGGATCCATGCTTGTTTTTGGCCTAGTGATCTAGTGAGGATTGCGGTAAAGCTTGGTATTGTATGTTTATTGTTTATGGCTTAGTGATCTGGTGGCGATTGTGGTAAAGCTTAGTTTTATTGTTGAGAGTGAGGTGGTGTAGCCTCAAGAAGTCCTAGTTGATTTTTATTATAAGTCCCACATTCATGCTTCGAATATGACATGGAGGTGACTAGCTAAACGAAATATTTGGTTCAACCAATATATGGTCGGGTGGTACGTGAAAGTCTCGAACTTGGTTGGCCTAATCATTCGTTAATAAGAACTATTTCTCCTTAGTATTTTATGATTAAATGTACAGGTTCATATGAGACATTTATGGTTGATGTATCCATGTTATTTATGTTGGTTATATGTTGGTCATGAGCATGTTTTATGACAGTGATGACATTTGGCTCTCATCATGTTTTGATTTGTAAATGAATGTACAATAAATATATGACCTAATGTATGATAATGAAGCTAATGTTATGAGGCATCAATGCTTCTTAGGGATTCTTAGATAAGTATGAGACCCCTATCCTTAGATATGTTGTTATGACCTATAGAATACATATTTGTGACATGTTTGACGAAATTCCGGTAATGGCTAGTAGGGGTCTAGTTAAGTATTTTTTCAAGTATTTTCATGCGTATCATTGTTTTGATGTTACGTTTCATTCCTGAAAATTTCATGGAATTCTTAGTGGTGGCCTAAGTCCTAACGTTGAAAAAATGGCACAAGAATCTGAGGTCGTAGACTTAGAACTAGCTGAAATAGACCCCAGTCGCTTGCATGCCCATGCTGTGAGAGTTACTGGAGGGCCCTAGTCGCATGCATGCCCATCTCAAGTGAGAGACTAAGGATTTAATGCAGCAAAAGGCAATTTGTCTTAGGGGCTGGTCACCTAGATGGGTTGGATGGCTCCTGGGGGTTCTGTTGTATGTGTAGAAGTTTAGATTAGTTTTGCTTTGTTGATTCCACTTGCTTAAGGTGAACTAGGAGGTTGAACCAGATTGTAGTAGCCTCTTGTTAAATGTTTACCCCAGAGGACTAATTATCTTGGGTAAATGTGAGAGGAGGATGTTACAACATTTTTGCGCGACTTTGATAGATGTCATGTGTTGTTGAGATAGGGGAGGGAGACATTCTCTTTTTCTTTCGAGCTTCTTTGTTTATTTTTGAGAGGTTTCTAGTGATGAGACCTACATTTGATCATCTCCCTCTTAAGTCGATCAATGAGGCCCAGATGCACATGTGGGGGAAAATGATGCTCGAGAGGGGCATGCCAGAGTTTCCAGGCAAGATTTCGGATGAGGCACTCATGCTACTGGTTAGTGTGGATGACCATGCATTTGTCGTGTTGGCGTATCGTACGTGGGGATTGATTGGAGAGGGTGTCCCAACATATTCTTCACAGTGGATGAGCCTCTAGATGATAGAGGCAATATTAGTGTTTTCTTTAAATTAATCTAGTTTGATTTCTTGTTTTAATGAATTAGAATAAAATTTATTCTAGCATGTTATTTAACTTGTTTTATTAAATTGTTTAATAAAATTGTCTAATTATTTTTTTGTACTATATATTCTTTAGACATCATCTCATATGATGGGGACATGCCTCCTACCTCATCATCGGGTGGAGGAGATGAGGATATGGGCAAGGCTCAAGAGGGTGAGGCACATCCTTAGGGGGGCATGGGCGTCTGGGAGTAGAAGATGACTATGCAATTTCAGATGGACTACTCTGATAGATTGGCCATATCTTTAGTTCAGTAAGGAGTCCACCTTGCGAGGCCTCAAGATTTCAACATAGATTCGATGTTCATGGTTATCTAAAGGGACTCTCCACATGATTTGATGTCTCTTATGTGGCATGTCATTAGACCTAGTACTTTATTAGCAACAATGAGAGTTGTAGGGCATCATGCAGCAACACATCCATCAAATGAGGGTGGACATGATGATGATGAGGGTGATGATCATGATGATTATGATGATGATGGTGATGATGATGCTTCTGGTGGTGACACCCCATCAAATCATGGTCGTCAGTGTGTTGGTGATCCTTCTGGTAGTACACTTGTTCATCAATCGATTGATGATGATCATATGCGAGAGGTAGAGGATGTGTTGCATGTTTCTCTTGACATAGAAAACCGACCACCTTCTCCTATAAACCAACAACCTTCTACTAGATATCAATCACCTCTTAGTTCTCCACCTCAACTGAGTTTGACAGACGTACTTGATCAAACAGTAGTTGACCATCCATCATCTTCTACTACAGACCAAAATGTAGGGACTACTATATTTATTGTATAAGATATTTGATTGCACATATTTGACTTCATGATGTCGTTATTTGACTTCTTTGTGTGTGTGTATATATGGTGCATTTTTTTGGTTCATGTTTATGTACTTAATTTATATGTTTGTGTTGATGCGTATATTGTTAGCTCATGTTAGATATGTTCATTTAATGTGCTTGCAAATAGATGTGTACATGATAGTAGTTATTTGACATGAGATTTATATTAATTTGAGGATGTGTGTGGTGATGATGTTAGTGTTAAAAAACTAAGAGATGCACACACAAAGGAACAATTCTATTATATTTCTTAAATCACATGGATACAACACATATTTATGGTGCCTATGAGATCCAACGAATTCCAAATATAAATACGGAGGTCAAGATAGTCTCCCAACATCCACCTACAAATCTTCAACTAATTCTAAATTATACATGGAAGAATATCTTCCAACACTCCCCCTTAATTCTTACATACACACTTACAACACATATTATAACGATAAAAATAATCTATGTCTCACTGGTCTTCATTAGCAACTCTACCCACTCGGCAGTCATCTGGACTCCGCTCTTTATTTCTCCACATCGTCGAGCTTACCGTATGACTCGTTTGAAGTAAACTTGCTTCTGACCATTGATGACGAACTTTTCAAGATCAAAAATATTGACGATTCAACTCATCGGGGCTTACGTGATAATATTTTTCAAGTGATGAACCATCCTATGGACCAAACACCATCTGTCGGATATTTCGCTTTTGGCTATCCATAAGTTGTTAGGAAAATGGTTTGAATACTAAATATGTTCAAAAGTTGATCTAACAACTTGAACTGCTTCACACACATGGATCTTATACTGTAACTTGTAGCCATTGTTCAGGGGTTTTCGAGCACCAAGAACAAAAAAATATAACAATATAAACATAATCTAACTAGTGATGCGTTCAAGGGTTTCTGAGCTCCAAGAACCACTAATTTGATTTATGCAACACTTTTCATTAATTGGTTCTACACCAAATATAACTTACAAATAAATCGCTTAACAAAAAATACAACAAAACCAATTACACTCCATAACTACTCTCCTCTATTCCACCTTGCACAATGCAAACAAATATCTTCAAAGGTAGTTTGTTGGTGAAGATTAATTGAAATAAATAGTCTGGATCTTCAGCGGCTTTCGCTTAATTTCCCTATTGATGGGTTTCACAACAGACTGAATTTCATTACAATTTACGATCCTTTGCAGATCGGAATTGACCATCTTCACACGAGGAAAAAACATATCCCTTCTTCTACATAGATTCCAATTGTGACACCTACATGCCCAACTCGAGGGGTCGGTAAAGGGCGTTGCATTTTTTGTCGTGACCATTCCATAATCGTGGTGATGGAGGCATACCCACAACTTCTACATCATCCCAAGATATCATTTCCAAGTTGATAATATTCAAGTCATTCAGAAGACTCCTCCTTGAGTTGTCACCACCAAACATAATAAAATTGAACCCTACGAGAGTGACAAATTGATCTCTGTGTGCAATCAGAGCTTTTCCATATGACTTTAGTACACACCATGTACATGAATATGTGTTAAAGGATCGAAATATCAAAATGTCAGAAGGATCCTTACTATGTCCAGCAATAACTATAATCTTGTTGCCCCATTGAATCACACAATGGCTAGCACAAGGAGATAAAATTTCTTGAGAAGAGTAAGATGCCATATTTGTATCCACTTTGGACCATTTCTAAAATTTAAAATCGAGCACTTGAATATCATTTAGGTAGCGTCCATTGTGGTTTCCTCCAAAGACATATGTTTTATCTTGCACTATTACTGTTGGACTGATCAATGATGGAGGAGACAACCTGTTTCGATGACATCGAATCAGACTCATTTGCGACGAAGCATAATTTTCACCTTCCAAGTGCAATGTTGCAGTCACTGGAGACATGAAATGAATTAGCTCCCTTAGTTGACTAAGAACTAAGATTTAAACCGTTGCGACACTTCCCCATTGTTTCGCATTCCCAGCCCAACTAATTGGATCCCCACAACTAAATATTCACGCAAACGTACTCCACACTCAATCAAATAAATCTTGCCACAGGGATCTCGAGTGGGTATTACAATAAAATTTATAGGACTCACTGAAAATCTAATTGGATCTTACACACCTACATATTTACATGAATCAAATATCTTTGCTTTCACATCTTTCTGGGCTCTCCCTTAAGCCCAAACAGGCTCTGATACCATGTTAAAAAACTAAGAGATTGCACACACAAAGGAGAAATTCTATTATATTTCTTAAATCACATGGATACAACACATATTTATGGTGTTTGTGAGATCCAACCAATTCCAAATATATATAGGGAGGTTCAGATATTCTCTCAACATCCACCTACAAATCTGCAACTACTTCTAAATAATACATGGAAGAATTATCTTCCAACGGTTAGATTAAAATCTTTGTGTTTTATTTGATGTGATCACGATGATAATGGTCTGTTGGATTATTAGATTTGTGTGCTAGATAGTGATTTTTATATGTTCTACTAAAAGTGTATATAATTAGATGTTTGTAGTGAATTCAAATGCGTATCTTAGATGATGTTTATGCTTGATAGATGATTATCGTCATAATGTTTATTTTTTTGAAATAATGTTTGTTATAGATTATGTATTGATGAATTTATATCAAACTTTTATATATGAAATTGCTTGTAAAACTACTTACTTTAAAAAAATGCAAAGATATTTTCATAAATTACAAAGTTTAATATGGTTGAAACTTTGATTGTAAATTTATGATAAATATTCAAATATTACAATATTATTAATAATAAATTATTCAAAAATACAATTTAACTAATGCAATATTGGTTTATAAAATTCAATCAATTGTTAAATTTAAAAAGCTTAAGTGCGATTCTTTTTACAATTTGTAGCCTAGATCCATCTTAACTTTGGATCTACCAAGTATATATAGGGATCAAATCTCTTGAGATGCAAACATCTTTTTGAGTGAAAAGGGATTTGATCCCTTTAGGTCCTTGGTGGATCTAGGCAACTCGTATAATATATATGTAGTTGACATTGAAATATTTTATTTATAATTCACTTTCTCTGTATTAAAATGTTAAATATGCCCCCTCATTTTTTCCTTGTATATAGACATTTAATTATTTTTATGATTAATATTTTCTAAAATATTACATATCAAATCCATATTAAACATTGAAAATTTTATAAATATCTCTCTTACATTGAATTAGAAAGCTACTATTAATGGAATAAGAATTCTCTCATTCTTTTTCACTAAAGCGAAAATATAAGAAAATTTTCAATTTAAATTACTTTGATATGTTGGTCCTCCATTGAAATAATAAAGACACCACATGCACAACAACCATTTTGAGCTGCCCCATCAAAATAAGCCAAATTGTTTGCCATCTTCTTTCTAAATCTCTGGTGAATAATGGAGAAATAATCGACGTTGTATAGGGAGAGAATAGATTCATAGTAATAATAACTAAAAGTTACCTTCTATTGCCCCTAACAAATCTAATTTATCTTCTTCTTCATTTTTTTAAATAATAATTCTAATTTACCATTCACTAAAAACTTTGGTGGGTCCCATTTCTTAAATGAAAATTTTAATTTGTCCTTTATTAGGCTCTGCCCTTCGAGCTTGCTATAGCAATCGATTTAAGCATTTGCTCGTTAGTATTGCACGAAAATTAATTATCCATTTTACTTTAAAATAAAGTTGGATAAAATCGTATAATTTTTTATATTTAGTTTTCTTCAAAGTTAAGTTTAAGATTTTATTGAGGCACAATCACATATCGTCTCTCAACATTCTAAGTTAAAAGAATATTATTTAATAATAATATTTTTCAAGTTAAAAGAAGTATTTAATTAATAAATTTTCTCTCGTAATGTTAGAATTATGTTTATATGGAAGTGGTATGGTAATTGAAATCTAACTTTTATCATACTATGTAAATGAAGTTCTGCGTACTGTATTTTCTCCAACATTATCTTAAATTACACTAAAAATTATATGATTTTCTATTATATTTGGCCACAATTTCCAAACTCAATTGTGAAATATACTTGCATTCATATTCAAAGTCTGTATTGTATTATGCTTTCAAATCACGTATCATAAAGCCACATCTACAAGGAGAGATGCGTGTGGAAGCTTCATGTTGTAAGTCCACGTGTAATTTTTAACCCATCAAAAGCATTTACACAAATACACATGGCTCCTTTTGCACTTTTTAGTTTTTATTCTTTTTCGTATGTATGATACGTATTTCTTTTGAAAATGGAAAGTTTGTTGAAGCTTTAATGATTTTATCTCACACTATACAAGTTTGTAAAATGAGACGTTTATTTTGGGAAAAAAACTACTTATTTAATATATTAAGAAAAATGTTATTATGCATGCGATTGTGTTGTCTAAACTATTTAAGATATTAAGGGTTTGTTATTATGCATGATATTATGTATTTTGTTAAAGCAGTAGGAGATTTAATTAAAGATGCATTTGATTAGGAGATTTAATTAAAGATGCATTTGAATAGCTTAAGTCTAATTTTGTATTTTCTTAGGATGAGATTTGCCTTTTCAAGATTACATTTGTGAGATTCTCTTGGTCATGATTCAATAAGTGAAATAATTGATGATGGAAACAAATGAAAACAAGGAAAGGAAACAATAGGTGATTCACCCTCCAAGGAATCTGAGATTCACTGGGACTGTCCAAAGTACTACTCTCCTCATAAATGATCTGAAATGCCTGGACCTCTAGTTTGTTCTCTGCAAGTTGATGTTGATGGATCAATTCAAGATGGAAGGTTAGGGACATAGTTCTCAGCTTTCCTTCTACCAAATCACCAATTGTTTTTTTGTCCCTAATTATAAATAAGGATGAAAGACAAATGGCTAAGGGGGGATGGATTTGATACAAATTATATGGTTTCATAAAACTAAATACACAATCATCATTGAAAAAAAAATCCAATCACAATTTAAGCATTTGGAAAATTCATTAACATAAATTCATGATTGGCCAGGTTAGAAAAATACCAAAAATACAATATATATTATAGAAGAGAGAAAAAATTAGGGATGAGGGAGGATCTCCATAAGCCCATATATGATACCTTTCAAGGCTCTAAGGTAAGTGCAAAATAACATTCTTCAGCCAGACTCAATTCAGTGGTTGATGGTTGTGAACATATGATAATGACATTTTTTAATGCCATCAAGGATTTTGTTTCTTCACTATTTGTTGATCATTGGCATCATTTGGTACAAATGTATGAACTTTCTTATATTTGCACTCTCGTAGCGTCGAACACAAAAGAGAGAGAAGATAATTGGTGCTTAGTGGCTGATTTGTGTTGTAATAATTTTCTTTATAAACTTGGAATATGTAAAGGGATAAATGTGTGCTTGAGATTAGATGGAAATTTTTATGGAGTTTTATAGATGGATTTTTTTCTTGTGCTCAGTAGTTTTCCACAATGTTTACAAAATGAACTACTATTAGACTTAAGAATGACTTAAGTTCGCTTTCCAATATCCAACACTAATGTCATACATAAATAAGTGTAGATATTACTTTAAAAGTTATTCACTATTGTGGACTTCTTGTGCCATACCATTTGAAACTTAATGTGATGCGAATTTCATAGCTTTATGCTCGAAGGGTGAGCAAGGACATGATTTATTTTTTCTCAAGTATAGATAAGCACTCCAAATTTTACTTCTTCCATTCCAAACACTATTATTTTCATTGTTAGGGCCTATATATCCTTCTCCCTCTATTTCTAATGTTTTTGTATATATTCAAGAGGTAGAAAAACTCCCCATCACTATCAACATGCCCTTTGCACCTTCTAGTGCAAATGCTAGTAAACATATAATGTCACACTTACAAATCACTTGATGATGTTTTTATATGTTTATCGTTGAATATGCTTCCGGCTTGGTCCCTTTTAAAAATATTGCTCCCCACTTGATGAATGTGGCCTTGATTGCTCGATGTAAGTGTTTTAACACCATAAGCCCTCCTGCATTATAATGCCTTGTCTACAAATGATAAGGTGCATTACAACTGCACATTTAATTGCTCCACACATATTATTGTTGATTGTCTTAACTCTCCCACGAATTTGTAGAACCTCGCTTTAATACCAATTTGTTGAAAAACCAAACAAAGAAAGGCACAAAATTTCACACACATAAACAATACAAAATACTACTCTTCTATTAATGACACAAACTCAAATTAATTAAAATGAATCCATCATAAAGTATTTATACTTTTTAACTCGCAATTCCACTTTCCACTGATCTAACTTCAAAATGGAAACACTTACTCATCTTAACTTTATCAAATATAACCCTTAACTCAGAGTGACACTCACTCAAATTAACTAACACTCCAAATATAAACTACTTTACATGCCAGAATAATTAGCTAATTTTAAAACTATAGATAACTCAAAGCTGGTAATTATATTCTTCTCCTCATAAATTTATTTAAAAAGTCCTCCCCGACAAATACCTACAAACTAACCACTACGCATTATTGAAAAGCCCCTAATACGCTCATAAATGTTGGCAGGCATCTCCATATGGATATGGTCTTACCTGGGATGTTCTGACTAGAGGGAGGAATGGAAGAATTTCACGAAAAGATGGTCACACTCTCAGGTACGTACTAATTATTGCGAATGTTTATTAAGACATTGTATTGCTTCAGCGATAATCGTTGGAAATAACCTCTGCAAATTTTATTCCCGGGAAAAAACTTTTGCAAATTTTATTAGTGGAGATGTTGAAGTTTATAAATACTTGGTATTTTAAAGAACATTATAGCGTTAATTTATTGAAGTTGAGAGATTTAATTTAAATTAGAAGAATTTAAACTCACTCCAATTATTAAAAAATAAAAATAAAGTAAAACGTTTTTAATTGAAGTTGGTATTACAAAAAAAACTTTGAAAATATAGGATTTGTTTTATTATCATGTGAGTTATATGAATATCTGAGAATCAACATCTTAAAATAACTTTTATGAGAGAACAAAATAGCATATTTTGCATTGGAGTTGGTATTATTAAATTATTTAAAGGGAATTGGTTGCATTGTTAATATAGAATTATTTATTATAATATTAATGAGAAAATAATTTTTGTTAAAGTGAAAAAAAGTATA
>APFE030610797.1:22786-53539 GCA_000404065.3 Pinus taeda | reverse complement strand
GAGAGCAAGGAACATTCTTATAGCCTCAAGTTTGGCAACTGGAGCAAACGTTTCTTCAAAGTCTATGCCTTCTTGTTGTGCATACCCTTTACAAACAAGTCTTTCCTTGTTTCTAACAACTTCTCCATTTTCATTTAGTTTATTTTTGAAAATCCATTTTGTCCCTATGACATTTTTATCTTATGGTCTAGGAACCAACTCCCAAGTGTTATTCTTCTCAATCTGCTCAAGTTCTTCCTCCATGGATTTGACCCAACATTCATCTTTGCATGTCTCTTTTACATTCTGTGGTTCAGTGGAGGAGAGAAATGCTAGATAGCTTGAAGGTTTTGAAATGGTTCTCCTTGTTTTTACACCTGCCTCTTTCTGCCCTAGAATTTGAGATTCTGGATGATTCTTCTGAACATATCTGGATGGAGTCTTTTCTTCTACCCTTACCTGCTCTTCTGGTGCCTCATGGATTTCCTCTTCATCATGAATCTGATTTGATGTTGACGGATAGTCTTCGCCATCTTTGAAAACTTCAAATCTTACCTGTCTAGGAGTGTTTCCTTCTTCATCAACCACTACATCAATGCTTTCGACAATTTTGCCAAGTCTTTTATTATAACATTTGTAAGCTTTGCTATGGGGAGTGTAGCCAAGTAAAATGCCTTCATCTGCTCTAGGTTCAAACTTACCAAGATTTTCATCAGTCCTTTTAATGTAGCATTTGCTTCCAAAAATTTTGAAGTATTTTACCGTGGGAGTCTTACCATACCAAAGTTCATGACGAGTCTGAGTGTTGTTTACCTGGACGTTTGTCTTGTTGAGGATAGTAACAGCGGCAAATGCGGCTTCACCCCAGAAGGTTGCAGGAGTTCCAGACTCATCAAGCATAGCACAAGCCATTTGTTGAACTGTTCTATTCATCCTTTCTACTCCTCCATTTTGCTGAGGAGTCCTTGCAGCAGAAAATTCCCTTCTGATTCCATGTTCTTCACAAAAATCAAAAAATTCATCTGAGGTAAATTCTCCTCCTCGACCAGATCTAAGACATTTGATTCTGCAGTCTGATTTGTTTTCAAACAAAGCTTTGAATGACTTGAATTTTTCGAAAGCTTCATCTTTATACTTCATGATCCCTATCCAACGCATCCTTGAAAATTCATCAATGAACAAAATGAAGTATTCTTCTCCTCGAGGTGACCTATTCCTAGTTGGACCACATATATTGGTGTGGACAAGTTCAAGTGGCTTGCTAGCTGATCCTTCCTTCTCAGGGAAATTAGTTCTGGTTTGCATACCAAATTGACATGATTTGCATATTGTACTGTCTAGAATTCTGATGTCGGGAAGATCATGAACTAGCTGATATTTGCATGCTTTCTTTATCTGGGAGAAGCTAAGATGCCCCAATCTTCTATGCCATAGCCAGTGTTCATCATTCTTGCTCAGATAGCATTGTTGTTCTTCTTCTTTGAATATGTATAAATTATTTGGAGTTCTTGTGCCTTTGATCACTGTTTTTCCTGTGTTAAGCTCACGAACAATACATCCATTTGATCTAAATATTACCTCAGTTCCTTGATCGCACATTTGACTAACACTTAATAAATTATGCTTTAAGCCATCAACATACATAACATTACCAACTTTGACCTTCTTTTTCAACTGGGCAAAACCTTTACCTTTTATGAATGCTTGGGTGTCATTTCCAAATGATACCTTCTTTTCCCTTTCTAAGGCAGTATATGGCTGAAGTTTTTTTTTATCACCTATCATATGTTTTGAGCATCCACTATCAATGTACCATTGATTTTCTTGTCCTTCAGCATATAGGGCTATCCCACATCTGTCTGGTTGTGGTTCTTTCTTTCTCCATGTTTTTGAACTCAATGAAGTCTGCTCCTTCTAAATTGTTTGCCGAAACCCACTTCTGCATTCAGAATCTTCATGACCGAAATTGTTATAGATAGTGCGTTCTATTTCATTTTCAAGAGTAGAGAAGTTATTGTAGGTTCTTTTCATGATTCCTGTCATACCCCTTTGTTTTTTAGCTTCCCTAGTCATGATGGTCTTATAGGCAACACACTGAGTAGCTTTATGATCAAAGTTATGACAAGAGAAACATTGGCCATTGAAGAAATTCCTGCAACTATCAAATCTACCAACCATATGATTGTAGTTTCCATCCATTCTTGAGCTGAATTGAGAACGATTTACCTGAGGTCGATTGAGGCTTCTTTTCATCGTTGAAGTAGATTGCTCCTGATAATCTTTGATCATTCTTGAAGCAACTTGTCCCTGATTTACCTGGTGATCTGCATCATGCTTTTGCTGTTCATTTCTCCTTGCTTCATCAAGGTAGCTTTTGGAGGTGGATGGCTTCTATGCTTGCTTATGAGATTGAGACGCTTCTTCGGAATATTCGAGACGTGTTTTGATTAGACGAGAATGCTGCACTTTGATAATCTCATCTAGAGTTTCAGATCCTTTAGCAAATCTGAGATTAAGGGCTTGTGTTTTCTCAATTTCCTTTCTAAGTCCCACAATTTCACATTCTAACTTTTCATTGTGTTTATCCTTTTCAACAAGTTGGAATGTTAGAGTATCAATAATCATATTCTTTTCTTCTAAACAAATTTTAAGTTTATAAATTTCTTCATACAGACCTTCTTTATTTATATCATCCAAGAAATCATCATCTTCAAAAGCCATCAAAAGTCTGTTTTCATGACCTTATTCATCTTCATCACAATTTGAAAGTCCATCACTGTCTTCATGAGTATAATAGCTCTTCTTACTTACATACTATTTTCTGTTCCATCTAACAGGTTCCTTACCTCTGTCTAGTTTATCTTTATGAGGACATTTTGCAGCATAATGAGCGACTCTTCCACAAGTAAAGCATTTGAAAGGTAGCTTACCTCTGAATCTCTCAGTTCTCCATTGAAGGTTCTTGACAAAATTTGATTCTTCCTCTTCTTCTGACATATTTCCTAGCTCATAGTAATCTCCTTTTCCTGAAGCTTTGAATGCAGCTTCTCTTCTATCTAATGGTCCTCCTTTTCTCATTTCGTAAGCAGTTAGAATTCCATGTAATTGTGACATGGTAAGATTCTTTAGATTCTCCTTTTCTTCTATGGAAGAAACTTTTGAATCAAACTTAGGAGACAACGATCTTAGAACCTTCTCAACAAAAACAACTTCTTTTATTTCTTCACCCAAGTTTTTCATACAATTTACAATCTCATCTATATGTAGGAAATAGCTAGCCATACTTTCATCATTATTCATTCTGAGACTTTCATATTGAATTCTAAGAGTTTGTAATTTTGCTCGTTTTACCTGCTCATCTCCTTCATAGCTCAGAACGATCTTGTCCCATGTTTCTTTTGCGCTTTTGAGCTGCATCACCTTGACAAATTCTGATTGAGATAGACTTCCCAATAGAGTATTGATAGCTTTTGCATTTGTTTCATACTGCTTCTTACCAGCTGAATCTGTAGGAGTTGCTGACAGAAATGTGTATCCTATTTCCACAATATCCCAAACTTCTGTACCAAGAAATTGAATATAAGCAGTGATTCTTACCTTCCAGTAGACGAAGTTGGTTCCATCAAATATCGGTGGCCTGATAGATGCTTCCTTTTCGTAGTTTCTCATGATGATAGGTCTTCCTTCAAGCGACCAAGCTTTTCCTCAAGGACCTACTCTGATACCAATTGTTGGAAATAATACTGAGAGGGGGGGTGAATCAGTATTATCAAACTCTTTTCAATTTATACAAATATTTGCAGATGAAACTTGTGTATACCTCCCAAACTTATAATGTATTAATCTGTGTGTCAGAATCATATAACGAGAACAAAAATAGAGCAACAGTCACACCAAAGAACACAAGATATAAGGTGGAAACCCAATGTGGGTGAAAACCACCTGCTGCAATATGTCTCTATCTTATTTCAATTAGAAACTTCTTTTTACAATGATTTTGTACTGGTGCAGTCCTTTACCAGTATGCAGGCTTCAACCTGCAGAAGGCTACAACCTTCTCTTTTCTTCCAGGGACCACATTTTATAAATTTTCATATTGGATCCATGAACATTAAATAATCATCAAGTACATGTGAAACAACCAATAGCTTCTCAGAATGCAGTAACCAGAAAATAATACCAGTAACCAGACACCAATTCTAAACCCAAAATTCTGCAGCAATAGATAAAAAGCAGCCAAAATATATTTCAATGAAAAGTTCACAACTTCACCAATAGAAACCTGCGGATATCCGCACTTCTGCCGTGTCTAGCCTGTGCAGCTCCGCACCTGCTTTGTCTTCTGTTCTGTGCAGTCCCGCACTTCTCTGTCTTCTGTTCTGCGCACCTCCACACCTGCACTATCTACTCAACTGCGCACCTCCGCACCTGATTCGTCTTCTGGCTTGCGCACCTCCGCACCTGTGCTGTATCTCACCTACGGACCTCCGGGTATAGACACTTTATCAGTCCTCAATTATATCCCAGACTGTTAAATTCACAGATCTGATCATGCGCCAAAGAGATCTCGACCCATCAGTAGATTCGCCTTATAATGCTCAGGTTTCTCCTTGATTCAAATCTAGCTATCACTCACAAATCGATCACCAAAATTTCAGATCTTGCTCTTAATATATTCAACGTACACTAGTGAATAGGCCAAATGATCTCCTTCCCTTTTTATAGTCTAGGCCTTTCTCAAACCATGGAACAAAACCATAGACATCCAATACTAGGGATCCAAAACATGGGTTCAATATTTTAGATGCAAAACCATGGACCAAAACCATAGGATCAAAAACATCGGACTAAATACCATGGACCAAACATAAGATTTTCCACGTGTGCGTTTTTCTCTACATGAATGTCCGTGCATTTTAGGTTCGCACTTTTTATTCGGAGCGCATGCGAGCATATCCACATCTTATCAGAGGCACACCTGCGCAACCTGTCAATGACCGCGCACCTTTTGGATGGTGCACATGCGGAACCCGAAAATAACACCGTTGTACTATAATTTGTCATCTGATTCCTTTATCCTGCATCCCATGTATTCTGTCACATCTGATATTTCTACTGTAGACTCATCTGGTTGTGTATACATGAATTGTTCTTCTATGAGAGGGTTTCCATCAAGTACAACACATACTTCATAATTCCAACAGAACAATGTGCCTTATCAGGCTGCCCAAAAAGAAGACCAATCTACAGTCTGTAAGCATAATATAGGAAATCTAGATTAGCCAAGATATATAAATTTGTCCACTCGACTATCTACTGCCCAAAGTGCTGAATACTGCAATTTAATGAAGCAATTTGCTGATGTCTTTGCCTAGGAATATAGTGACCTGAAAACTTATGACAAGAATATCATCCAGCACAAAATCCCTTTAGAGAAAGGCACCATCACTTTAAAGCAAAAGCTAAGACCAATAAACCCTTTGCTCCTTCCTCTGATTGAAAAAGAAATCAAGAAATTATTGGTTGCCAAAATCATAGTCCCTTTCAAATATTCAAAATGGGTAGCCAATTTGGTAGTGGTAAGGAAGAAAAGTGGAGAAATCAAACTCTATGTTGATTTCAAAAACTTAAACAAATGCTCTAAGAAAGACAATTATCCTCTACCCAAGATGGAGCATTTGCTACAGAAGGTCTCAGGGGCCAAAGTGATGTCTTTCCTGGATGGATTTTCAGGGTATAACCAAGTTGCTGTAGATCTAGATGACCAAGAGAAGACTGCATTCACCACTCCTTGGGGCACTTTTATGTATTCCAAGATGCCTTTTGGGCTGATGAATGCTGGAGCCACCTTTCAGAGAGCTATTGATATAGCATTTGTGGGAGAGAAGGATAAGTTTTTCCTTATCTACCTTCATGATATAACAATATATTCCAGCAGCCATCAGGACCATTTGGAGCATTTGAAGTAAGTGTTCATGAAGTGCAAAAGGTTTGGGATTTCAGTCAATCCTAAAAGGTCACAGTTTGCTTTAGAAGAAGGAAAGCTGTTAGTACATGTTGTTTATGTTATAGGTGTCTGGATTGACCCAGAAAGAGTAAAAGCCATACAGACCTTGTCTGTCCTGAGATCAAAGAAGGATATCCAGTCCTTTCTAGGCAAAATAAATTTTGTGAGAAGGTTTATCCCAAATTTTGCATAACCTGTGAAGCATATTACCTCCATGTTGAAAAAGGGATCAGAGATTAAATGGATTGATGCAGCAAGAAGATCCTTTGAGTCCATTAAGAAAGATATTATGGAAGCTCCTACTTTAATCAGCATAGGTTATAGCAAGGAGTTCCATATATTTTCATTTGCCTCTGATGACACCCTTGCAGCAGTTTTAATGCAAGCTGATGAAGAAGGCTCAAAGCATCCAGTGGCATTCTTTAGCAAAACCTTGAGGGATGTTGAGCTGAGGTATGATATCATCGAGAAACAAGTATATGCTCTAATCAAGTCTTTGAAAGCATTCAGAATTTACATTCTGCATTCCAAGATAATTGCGTATGTACCTTCTGCTTCAATAAAAGATGTCCTAATGCAGCCTGATGTTGATGGAAAAAGGGCTAAATGAATTGCAAAGCTAATTGAATTTAACATAGAACTGAAGCCCACCAAACTTGTCAGAGGTCAGGGCCTTGCCAGTCTAATGGCTGAAGAAAATTGCAGAGTGCTAGACATAAATATCATGAGCACAATTTCAGAGAATGGTTAGACAGAAGAAGAAACAGCTGAACCAAGGAAGAATCAGTCATTAGCAGAAAATATAGCCTCTTGTGATTGGTACTCTACAATAGCTCAATTCTTGTTGAAGCTAGAAGTTCCTCCATGTCTTAGTTCAAGCCAAGCCAGAACTATTAAGCTCAGGGCAGCTAAATATTGCATTCATGAAAATCTGCTCTACTAGAGGGACCCCTCTGGGATTCTTTTAAGATGTCTGGACAAAGAACAATCAATGGAGGCTATGCAGTAGTTTCATTCCAGCTTATGTGGAGAACACCACTATTGGAAAAGTACATCTCACAAAATCCTCAGATCTGGGTACTATTGGCCCGCCTTATTTTCTGATGTATTTTCATTTGTTAAATCTTGTGACAGGTGCTAGAGATTTGAAGGAAAGAAACAATTGAAGTCCCTGCCCTTAAAACCCATACATGCTAGTGGCCCTTTTTAGCAGTTGGGCTTAGATTTCATTGGAGAAATCAATCCACATTCCAGTGACCAACACAGATGGATCCTAGTAGCCACAGATTACTTCACTAAATGGATTGAAGCAATCCCTACCAAAAAGGCTAATCATAATGTGGTCATGAGGTTCTTGATAGAGAATATCTTCACCAGATTTGGGTGTCCACATAAATTAATCATAGATAATGCAGCAGCCTTCAAGGCAAAAGAATTCGTGGACATGTGTGACTCAATGGGCATTAAGCTAGTTCATTCCACCTCATATTACCCTCAAGGCAATGGTCTAGTAGAATCTCCTAACAAAAGCATGATAAAGATGATTAAAAAGCTACTGGAAGACAACAAAAAGAATCACTGATTTAGTAGAGGTGCATCAAATCAGGGAACAGCTGGTTGAAAGGTCTGTGGCACATTAGAAGAAGATCAAGGAAGCCTTTGACAGAAGGACGAAAGTGAATAGTTTTAAGGTTGGAGATCTGGTTCTGAAGTGGGATGCACTGAAAGAGAAGAAAGGCAACCATGGGAAGTTTGATGCTTTCTGGACAGGGCCTTTTATCATCTCCCAGATCCAATGAAACAATACCTTCATACTATAAAGTATGGGAGGGGGAACAGTTTTTGATGGCCCAGTTAATGAGTGGTTTTTGAAAATTTATGTTGCTTAAGGTCTTCTAGCCTTCAGGTTGTAAATATGTTATTTTATCAGTTTTTAGTGTAGGCTCAGTTAGACTCCATGCCCAATGGAACACTAGGAAATTTTGTTAATTTGGTTTTCACAGGAAAGGAAATGGTTTGCAATTCTTGAGACCTCACAAGGAGGATCTCATCCCCAGAAGGAGCCAGTGTTAGCTCTACTACATGTTGCTGATATTCGAGGAGTAGAAGCAAGCTCGGTCCTTGGTTTTTCTTAGAGGAGGCCTACACTAGTTGTTCTCACCATCCCCTTCACCTCACTCATCCTCTTTTCACCTCCATTTCCTGGGCTTCTTGTTAAAAAATCACATAGAAGAACTTTTGCTCTTAAGCCCGAGCGCTAAGTTTAAAATGTCATAGCACCGCTTCCACACGACCCCGCACCTCCATAATCCATAGTCACATTTTAATCATAACCGTCGACCGCCGCATCCTGATCCAATGGTCCTCGGTCGCATCTGATTAAACACCTACTTGATTGATTCCCCACCGTCTGATCATCTCCACCACGATTGGACAACTTTCGCTCTCCCCGCACCCGTGAAGTGACAGCACGTTAATGTGCGATGGAAGGCAGTTTTCATTTTTCCCTGCTCCCACACGTCACCCTCTGAATGGTATCACACGCCATTGTACTTTTACCACCCAACCCCCAACGATGGTGTGAGCAATACCACTTACCGCTCAAACCCATTTTCCCTCTCGGTAACACCTGTGCATCTTCGACGCCCGATGACTGTTGGATTTGTCCGCTCGAGATCCAACGACCTGCATTCACTCTGCTTCCATATCTCCTGGTACTCCCTACCAAGCAATCCCCACCATCGATCTGCCTAATCTAATGGCTGATTTTCCTCCTCCATTCGACCCAACTATCCACGTCCTTGAACTATCCCATGCACCCGAAAGGACGAAGGTGACCAGTCTTCGGTACTATTGGCATTTGCTCCTCAACAACCACGTTCAACAAATAGTATGGCCGAGGAGGAAAAGGACAGAGCCCGAGAAGGTGTATGCATTTAACAGTTATGGAATTCCATCCTACATGACACTCCACCTCCCCGAGAGGACATCAGAGCACCTAAGAAGATCAGATTTGTTCACTGAAGTAGGAAAATTGCACCAAAGATTCCATCAGGTAATTAAACAAGTTTGGTGGTCAATTATGACCCCTCCATACCTAGAATAGCTGAGTGCCTTTGTAATGAACTCTATATATACCCAAAAACCAGATGTAATCAGGGTTGGGGGTTGTTGTTTTGATGTAAGGTTGAACTTCTGGAGACTGTAACTACTTTGATGCTAGCAGCGTCTCATCTTCATTTTCAACTAATACAAGCTTTTTTTGTTGTTAATTACTCACTTTCCATTTCTATTCTATTCCAAGCTATGCCTGTTATGCAGTTTTCCTGAACTCTTGATGTTTAGCATTAGAGGAGCTGTCATCCTACCTCTGTGTTAAAATCTTGTATGTATCAGTGAATGTGTTATTCAGGTTTCTTTTCACCTAGTGACAGAGAGTTGTCATCCTGTCTGTGCATTAGGGAATTAGATTTGCAGACCTCTTTACTGGTTGCAGCCGGCCATCACAAGGTTTTGTGCATCTACTGGTGTGGTTAGTATTCTCCATATTCACCCAATCTTTAAACTGTGAGTAATTGGTGGTCTAAAACCTTGTATTCTGGGGGTGTTCACGCATATATGGAGTCAAGCAAAGTAGGAATGGTTATCTGGATGGAACAAGCATCATTCCTTCCATTCATCCATCTACAACATTAAGTTGAATTTGTAATGTCCCGAGCATCTTCGAGCTACAACCTAGGAGAGTTTCTTGGGGTGATAACAGGACCTGATCACCTTTCACATCTAAAAGTAGGAGAAAGTGGAGGGACACCAAGCAATCAGCTACCTGAAATAGACATGTTTAGAATAGAAGTAATACCATATAACCTATAATATGTTGCATCCTTCCTAGCTATGGGAAAATGTATGAAATATTACACAACCACACAAAGAAGCCACATGGTTGTTCAAGCAGTTGATTACTATTTAATTGCTGGTTAGCTGTATAAATTTGGGGTTAACAAATTGTTGTGTCATTGTGTCCTCCACCATGAGAGATATGATGTACTATGGGAATTCCATTTAGGGGTTGTGGGTGGCCACGTTGGAGGAAAAGTTACCATGCAGAAAGTGTCATAGGCAACATTATGGTGGCCCATAGTTTTCAAGTATGCGAAAGAATACGTGAAAGGGTGTGATGCATGTCAAAGGGTTGGAAGGTCATCACATAGATATGAAGTCCCATTACAATTAGTATGTACCTTGCATATATTTGATAAATGGGAATTTGATTTCATAGGGGCAATCAATCAGCCGGTGCATCACTCGCATGCTAGGTATATAATCACTACAATAGAATATCTCACCATATGGGCTAAAGCAACACTTTTGAAGGATTATACAGTAGATACTTCCACTAGATTCATATTCAAGAACATCTTATCATGATTTGGATGCTCCAAGAGTCTGAACACTGATCAAGAGACACAGTTTATAAACGAGACAGTTTATTCCCCACTGTTGGTGGCTGAATTTACATATTTTTACCCACCTTTTTACCCTGTTTCCTCTATCCATTTTATACCACTGTTGGTCAATTTATATTCTAAACCACATAGGTATATATCTTGTCATGTATTTACGAATCATTAATCAATGAAGCATAATCATAGGGGATTATTTCCTAAGTGGCTTTCTAATTCAATTATTCTTGCATATTTGGAGGAAAAATGACCGGGACCATGGTTTAACGAATGGTGACCATCGAGCTGGAAGAACTATCCTGGGACATCAGCTGAACAGTGGATCAACCTCTCAATCAATGCACTACTATATTTATATTTTGTTTTACTTTTGAAATCGCTATGTAATTGTAGGTGGACAGTTGTCGTAATTCTAGGAGATGTTAGTGTTAACAAATTGTATAAGTAGAGTTACGGGGCTATGAAGCCAGTTGTTAAGATCACAAGAGAATTATGCTAACTCTGAGTCTGTAACAACATACTCTATAATCCCCTTTTGATTAATGAAATTCTAATCTTCTGAGCAATTCCTGACTTCTTGATCTTGCCATGACCCTGATCAGGGAGTTGGGCCCACTATCCTAACCAGATGCTACTGGAATATATGTGTATAGGTTTATTTCGGTTGAGTTATTTATTGTTGTGAATGATTATCAGTTTGTTTTTGTGAGTCTTAACTTGTTGTTACTCTTATTGTTGTTATAGTTATTGCTTGTTATTACACATTGTTATGTTTCTAATTGAATGTTCAATCCTGGGCAAGGAAACTATGGCCTACATATACTTTGGATGATAGCCTTTAAGTAACTCATTAAGCCCTGTGTTGGCAATTAATGTGGAATTGGGTGAATTGCATTATTCATATCTAAACACCAATATTTTGGCACCATTGTCGGGGAGGTTATCGAAGGCACGAAAGTATAACCAGTATTGACCATAGTGTTGTAGTGTTTTCTTCTCAAAGATGTATGAAAAGAACCCACTTAAGATTGCGGATGACAAACAATATCAACAATATAAATGGTTGCTAAACATTGTAGATCTGCAGCAACTGATAGAAACAAAACCTACCAAAGTATGGATCTATGCCACAATCATAGTTAAACAACAAAAGTAAAGAGTAATAACTCCAATCATCCAATGGAAACCAGATATACAAAGAATAGTTTTATTATAACACCTATGAAGGGAACAAATAAATGTTATCATTCCCCCCCTATGGGATGGGTTCTTGGCTATCCTCAAATGTCTTCAGCTTGTGTAGAGTCTTTCTCCTCTATAATGTGTAAACCCAACAAAAATATGGTGTGCGACAATGAAAATAATTAGAGTTACAATAGTGAGTGCAACATGAAAATAATCAAAAGTGAATAATGAATGGAAAACACTTCTATTTATAACAAAATATTGAGTTATCTTCGAATAATGAGAAATAATAAAATATTATTGATCCCATTCTTGGAATAACCACTTGGAATATTTTATTATATTTGTTTAGGAGGGAAAAAATATTTAAACTTTTATTTAGAAATAATAAATAAATAAATTATTTATTTATCATCTTAAGAAATTAGTTAAGGAATAATAAACAGATAATGATTTATTTAATTAATCCTAAGGGATTTAGTTAAATTTGACAAAGAATAATAATTAATTAGTGGTTAATTAATTATTCATAGAGAAGAATAAGATAATTAATGATTTATCTATTTATTTTTCATGACTGGGTCAAATATGACAAGGAATAATAATTGAACAACTGTTTAATTAATTATTCCTAGAAGAAAATCAAATAAATAGTTATTTATCTAATTATTCTCCATGGGTTTAACTATAAATTACTTAACAAAGGTGGTTTATTAAGTAATTTCTCACAATGAAAGCAATTTTACTATGGTAAAGTCATTTTTACATGGTGTACTTTGATCGATCTAGTAAATTAGGCTAGATGATCAATTTTTTGGTGATAACACATAAGATTGATCTCTCTTCCTAGGGAGGGAGTTCTTTACCCTGCTCCAGGTCCTAAGCATTAGATCATTTTTTTTCTTTGGTTTCTTTTTTTTCTAGGACCACTCTCTCGTCGTTGTGAGGGAATTTTTCACCTTGTTGAAGGTCATGAGCATTAGATTGTCTTGTTTTCTTTTTCATACGAACTACTCCCTTGTCTTGGGAAGGGAAGTTTTTATTTCACCTTGTTTCAAGTCCTGACCTTAGATTTTGTGATTGGTCTATTTTCCTCTTTTTTCTTTCTTTTCAAGGGCCACTCTCTCATCATGGGAAGGGAATTTCTCACTCTACTCCAAGTCCTAAGCTTTCGATTTATTTGAATGTTTTCCTTTTATTTTCTGATTTCATGAACAAAGATACAAATAAAAGGGGTAGAGGAAGACCCCCGAAAAGAAGAGGGAGAGATTTAAGAAGAAATACCTACATCCAAGAAATCATTTTAAGGGTTGAGTTGGGAGAATTGTCGCGAGCTACTGTTAGGGTGAGATCTCATACAAGATTTGGAGGGTAATCAGTTTCATAACCAGAACCTCCCCCAATGAAAGAAGTGAAATTTGGGGAAGAAGAAGTAACAAGTAGAGGATCTGAGGAACTACATATTATAAGTTCAAAGGAAGAATATTTGAGGGAATTCTCTGCACCATTTGATCGGGGAAATGTTGTTAAACAACCTCAACCTCCTGTTATAGAACAACTAGAGCCAAAACCTATTGAGATTCCTAGCGAATATTGGAAGATATTCATGGCTCCTGCAACTTTTTCGATCGAATTCTCAATTGGAGATATCGGAGGTGATGCGCCTATGAAGCCTATTCCTTTAACAACATTACCTAATTTCCATGGTCTTTCTTCAGAGGATCCATACACATTCCTTTTTGAATTTGACGTTGTCTTTCGGGGGTATGATTATATTTTTATGCTCATAAATTGAAGATATTCCCCGCTACTTTGAAGGGAACAACTTTGAGATGTTTTATTGGTTTAGGGGGAAACTATATTACCACATCGGATGATACGAAGATGATTTTCCTCAAAACATATCAAGATTACCACAAATCTCAAGATGTGGAGGAAGAAATCTTAAGATTATGCACAAAGAGAGTGAGAACATGGAGGCCTTTGTGGAAAATTTTCAATATAGTTTGTAGAGATGAGGCCATAGTGATCTGTTGATGTAAAGAGGATCCGAGGTTGTCATTGATGTCAACCCAAGTAGCACCAAGGACTATCCTGATATTTCAAGGGAATTTTGACTCGACATCTTACTCTATTTTGAGTTAAGGATCTTCTAGATAGATTCTACTCGTCGATATGTTTCCGTTGATATATGGCACATCAAGTAATTCTTCACGGTTTGAGAGATATTCATGTTTGAAGTTAGTAACCCCAGTTAGTGGGCTAAAACCCTATGGGCTTGTGGCATGGCACACATAATTGGTTTTGGTAATTTAATAGTCATTAATTAATAATTTTTTAAGCTCCTAAAATCCCTCCAACATTCTCTATAGAAGCCCCTCTCAACTCTATAAAAAGAAATCTTATATATCCTCCAAATGCAGTGATTGTTGCATTTTCACTATAACTTCATTTCTATGAAGTATTAGATTCTGAAATTAAAACCCATTTGATTCCAAATCTTGATGAACTTCGAACCAAATTCTAGATCTTGGTTCACTATATGTTCAAAGATATGATCTGTGGAAGTTAGGGTTTTTGCAGGCTGCCGAATTTCATCTCAAAGAAGTGACCTTGGGAAAATCATCATAAATCTCTCTCTGAGAAGAGGATTTGAATTATGTAAAAAGTGGCAGATATTGCACAAAATGAAGTTTTTTTAATATCAATTTCAGAGCTGAAGGAGAAAATAGTGACACATGGCACGTTGTACAAGTTCTCTCTACTGAACTAGTCCATAATTAGGTCATTGGGAGAGATTGGGCCTAACTTTGTCTTGATGAGTCCAAATTGGGTCTGACTTGTGGCATTGGAAAGAAGACTTAGAGGGCTTCTACAGGATCTAAGATCACATGTTGGGGATCTGAAATTGCAGAGATACATCAGATTAAATATCGTGCTCCTAGAAGGAAAGAAAAACTAGATCAAGTGTTGTCAAGGGGTGCAAAGGACTAGACTTTCTAGGGCAACACAGAGAAAGGTGTAGCAAAATGATGCAGCAAAGGTAAGCTAAACGTAATTATATTATATATATGCATGTTCATCTCTTAATTGCATTAGGTTCTTTGTATTCTAATTTGTTTTTTTTGTTTAGCACTAACATATGCTCTGCAGGAGCAGGTAAGTTTTGTTATTATCATGTCATGGGTATTTCCTTGAAGACTTTTTGCATCTTTTATATATTCATGAAGAGAAGACTCAATGCATAATCTAATGTTTTGAAGAATGAGAAAGGGTAGCATGACAAGAGTAGCAATCAAGGTGCAGCACAACAACAAGAAGTTCACCACATGAAGTCTTCAAGTGGGCAGCACTGCATACAGACATTGTAAAAGTATAATTGTACAAAGTCATTGTAAAAGCATCTTTGTAAAAGTTGTACAGGTGTCTATCTACTAAGAGTTGAAGAGCTAGTGTCGGGAGGTCTAGGATCATCATTATGTGATTGTGTCATAGTTGGGGTTATGGTCTAGTGTGTCATCTTCATCTACATCATTCTATATCATTGTAAAGTGGACCATTTTCCCTGGTATAGGAGTCCATTCTTATTTTATTATTCTATAGGTTGGTAGGGTGGTGCTAGGCTAGTGCATGAAGTCACCAACAGGTTCAAGCCTATGAAAACTTCAAGGTGGTAGGGTGGTGCTAGGGAGAGTTGTAGCTCAATGGGTGTTGGGGCATCCATTCAGTTGACCACTAAAGAATCTTGGGCATTGGAGCGTCCATCCAGTGGGAACTGGAGAAGAATGCTTTTCTAGATTCTAGGAAGTTGGAGCTTTATTTTCAATTGGACTTGAAGATTAAAGAATTATTAGAAAAGAGTTCGGTGTTTTTTGACTTGAAGGGGGTTTTCCACCTAAAATTTTTGTGCCTCCTGTGTTCTTTTATTCACTATTGTTATTGCATAAACATTAATGATAATTGGAGATTAACTAATGCTCTGAAAATATTTAAAAGTGCTAATTGCTAAGGAATACTGATTCACCCACCCCCTCTTAGTATTTTCCAACAATTGGTATCAGAGCTTGGTTCCTTCAATAGCAGTTTAACAACTCGAAGGAGATCATGGAGCATACCAAGAATGGTGTACCTCTATTCAATGAAAATAATTATGCACTCTGGAAAGGAAGAATGGAGGTATATCTCTTAGCATAAGGTTATGAAGTATGGGACACTATTCAAAATGGCTTTACGCCAACCGCAGATGAACAAGGTAAGAAGAATTTGGTAAATGATGCAAAAGCAAAGAATATTGTTATCCATGGACTTATTGAATCTGCTTATCATAAGGTGTTAGGTTGTAAAACTGCCAAAAATGTATGGGACAAGCTTGAGAATATATATGCAGGTGACTAAAATGTCAAAGAAGCAAAGCTTCAAATCTACAAAGAAAAATTTGAGCAACTCAGAATGAAAGAATATGACAATACTGTTGCATACTTCCAACATGTTGATGAAATAACCAACACTCTAGAAGGATTGGGAGAGCCCGTTGATGAGAAGACTATTATATGAAATATTCTTAGAGTGTTACCAGGAAGATTCAACACAAAGGTATCGGTCTCAGAATATAGTGCAAATCTGGACAAACTCAGCAAAGAGGAATTACATAGAGTTATCATAGCATATGAAATGAGACTTGATGAATAAGAGGGTACTTTGCATTTAGAAACTACATTCATTGCATCTAAGAAAACCAATAAGGACAAAAAACCTTCAAAGGCAAAGACCTGCAACTGCACCTGCAAGTGTGAAGAAAAGGAAGATGATGAAGAAGGTTTTTCAGATGGAGAATATGCTTACTTTACGAGAAAACTAAAAATTGGTAAGGGAAAATTCAAACGTAAACTTCCATTGATATGTTACGGTTGTGGTGAGGTTGGGCATTTCATAGCAAAATGTCCAAACATAAGTGATGGAAACTCAAAAGGAAAGAAAGGGTTTAAGAAATTTAACAAGCAAGGCAAGAAGAAAGGATTCAAAAATAACTTTCTCTCTAAAGAAGATAGATCATCATCCGACAAAGATAGTGACAATGAAGAAGAAGCCAACAAGAGAGTATTGTTTATGGCCAAGAACAATAAACAAGAGATATCAAACAACAAAGAAGAAGGGTTGACCATAGAAGAATTTTCTATGGAGGAAATCAAGCTTATAAAAGAGCTCAAAGCTAAGAAGATCCGTTCCAATACTCTAAAAGAACAAGTTCAAGGTTTCAAAATTGAAGTTGAAGAACACAAATGTATTGAAGAGTCAATTCAAAAGAAGTTGGAAGAAAACAACCGAGAAAGGGAAGCATTAGAAGACAAAGTAGTCTTGCTATGTGTTACATAGTAAAATGTCACTGCCATCATGTCAGTCTCCCTACTGTGCCATAAAATCACATTCACCTCACTTATGCCCTCTGGAATGGCTAAAAACCCTCTTTGCCTAAGTTAATTGAATCATCGCGTCTGTTCATTAAATAACCGCGCTGACCAGCGGAGGCTAGTATAACTGCTGCGCTGCCAGCGCGGAAGCACATGTGTTTTCCACGCTGGTCCAATTTCATGGACAGCGCGCCCTCCGCTTGTACTATTGAGTGCTGACCAGACCTCTTCTATAATAGATCTGCGATATCAGTGCGCCAGCTCAGTTTTTCACCCTCACTGATCCCGTTTAGGCGAATTTGTTCTAACATCCAACCTTCCAGATGACTCCGGGTTTGGTTGTTAGCATTGTTGAGGTTGCCATCCTTTCTCTGGTATGTCTGTTCGACTGATCATCCACTTATCTTGGGGGAAAGCTCATCCTTTACCTATTCATGGAGACTCCTTCTCCTTTATAAGCCACCTCCATTGCCCATGAGCAGCTAGTTTTTAGTTTTGGAACATATAGACTTTGATTGAGGAATTCTTAGTGCATTTTAGTGCTGCTCTTTGTAGGCATTTGGTGTGTTGTGTGAGGATTGCTTTTGAGCTTGAGGAAGGTCATGAGCTTGTTGCCTTGTATGTGAGAGAGAGACCTCTTTGACTTGGGAGATTTGATTCAAAGTTGAATGCTTGGAAGACATGCTGGCTGGACCCTCTAGAGAAGGACTCAGCGTCAGGACTTCGGTTGTACCTTACTCTATTTTCTGATTAATAAAGATAGATGACTACTCTTATGGTTCCATTTCCATTTGTCCTATGAATTATTAATGTAAATTGTATCCTTCCTGACTGATACATAGTTGTTTTTAGTAGATTTTACGCTCGTGTTTGCTCTCTCTTTGCTTGCGCAGGTGTCCGCCCGCGAGGATGGCGGAGGACTGTGATCGGCTGGAGCGAAGGAGCGAGGGGATCATCTCTTCGACAAACATAGCGTTGGAATCCAAGTAGGTTTATTTTACCCACTTGTTAATTACAACTAGGAACTTGCGGTGTAGCATTGTTTGATTGTTGCTAGACCCCCTTTGGGCTAGTAGGGATCGCCTCTATCTGTAGAGGGGATTTACCTCTCCAACACTATGTAAGGAAGTGAAGAATGGAAAAACTTCCCAAAATTATGCCAACAGGTCAAGGGCATTGGAAGAACTCATCAACAATCAATGATCTTACAACAATAGAACTGGCCTCAGTTACAAAGAAGAAGAAGTAGGACCTTCTACAAAAAAATACAATGAACCTATGACATATGATAGGCATGTAGACTTCATTGAACAAGATTTGCAAGAACATCCTTGGAAGACAATTCCCTAACGAAGATTTCCATCCAGGTACCAACATATTTTTCATGGCTATTATTATTCATGTGGAAATTTTGGTCATAAAGCTATAGAATGTTGCACATACCCTAGGTACTAATACAATTCCAAGAGATCTATCAAATATAAACCTCCCAGGGCTCAACAAAACATCAATATATTTGAACATTTAAGAAGTAATATTGAATGTTACAAATGTCAAAACTTTGGACACATAGCTAGAGACTGCGGACTTGAAAATCCTCCAGAAGAATTTTCGAAGCCACAAAATGAACGGACATGGAAGAAGAAGAACACTTATAATTGTGCTCTCACTCTCAAGGCTCAAAACAACAAATATGTGTGGTATGTTGATAGCAGTTTCTCAATGCATATGACTAGAGATAGAAATAAATTTGTATCTCTGAAAGAGAAGAAGGATGGAATCGTGTCCTTTGGAAATGATTGATCTTCGAATGTTATAGGATCAAGTACCATCAGTCTTGGAAGCAAAGATGCTCTAGCCAAGAATGTTCTATTGGTTGAAAACATGAATCAAAATCTACTATGTTATCACCTGGATTGAACCTCAGGTTGAAGGAAGGCAATGCCAGGGTAACCACAAACCACGCTTAGCCAAGTAGCTAGCTCTACTAGGCCGGAAGAGGGCTCTCTCCATAACGATCTCAGCCAACATAACTAGATTAGGTAAAGGATATTAGGCTAGTTATACTAGCATGAAGTTTTGATTGGATTTTGAATGGGTTTTTCCAGATCAGTAAGAGCTGGACAGTTTAGGTCTAGGGAATTAGGTCAGAGTTGCAGGGTGTTCAATGGGTCATGGTAGGCATAAGGTTTAGCACTCAAGGGATTTATGGGGCAAGAATTTTTTTACTAGTGAGAAGCTAAGAATATCATGTGAAAACCATGGATCCTTCCTAGACTACAGAAAACACGAAATGGTGAATGGTTTCCCAAGGCAGAGCACTAATGCAATGAATTCTGCTTATCAACTTGAAAACATTCAACTAAAAGAAATGAAATGATTAAAGGAATACATAAAACACATTAAAATATGATCACATAAGAATAAATTGTACTAAAAATCATACCACATGGATCCCATAAAAATAGCTGCAATTCTTATTAATCTTCTGCCAAACTGCTTACAAAAGGTGTACAATCAAGGTCTGAGCATCCAGCTGAGTCCAACCCTTTACAATGAGAAATAAGAAGAAGATATAGACATGAATTCAACCTCATCCCATCCTTAGGGGTCGAATCCCTAAGATGAGGAGCTAATCTAACTAATACTGAACAAGAAACAGGAATATAGGCATCTCAACAACTTGCCTCTAAAAGTGAAAAACTGATTCATTTGAACTCAAACTGACTTCTAAAGCAATGAATCTACCCTCTATTACTATTTATCTATCACATTTACATGCCAAGTCATCATTTACAAAGCTAAATCATCCTCCATGAAAGAGAATCCATGAACATAGTCAAAAACTGGAAAAATAGGCATCTTGAGCAAAAACTACCCTACACACAGCACTACTGGCCCAACACATAGTGCCACTTTTAGGTCCCTTTTGGAGGCCGTCCCTACATCCAAATTTAGCTCATGATAGCTCATTGGAATGGTATTCAAGTATAATTTTCAAAAAACCTAGAATTTCTACATTCTAAGCTTATTTGAATCCTCAAAAATTTATTCTCCCAAGACTCCTTCTGTGTGTCGAAAAAGTGGCAGAAAGGTCATTTTTAGGGTATTTTTTGACCTTGTGGTGGACCAGTTCTACCCCAAAATCTTTGAAAATTGCTAGGGTGCATGTCCTAATCGCTCTAAATCCAAAAATTCAAACCGTTTGTTCATTTGGTTCCCTTAGGAAAAGCGCAACGCCGGTGGCACTGCGCATTTACACAGTTTTCTTGTGTGTAGAATTTCAAAATTTGGAAAATGACAAAAATTTCTCCAAACTTGCCCAAAATTGGTGAGAAGAACCATAATCAAGTGTCTTGATGAGCTAAGGAAGCTTTAGAAAGCATCCTAAGCCTATACTTCTCCTTTTTGCCTTTCAAAGCCCGCCTTAGCCTAGCTTTCATTTTGTTGACCCTCATGTTGCAAATCTTGTTTCGGGTCTGGTAATGATAGGCCATGTGTCTAATCATATGATTATCTCTATTGGCCTTTTGTAGCAGCTTCTCGAGGTGAAATTTTACTCTCTCAATCCAAGTCTCTCTATCCTCTTCAATCTCTTTCTCAATAGGAGTCAAAGTGACTTGTGCCTCTTTGCCACTTTTTCGTTTCATCTTGAGCATTTCCAGCTCCATGAGGACTTGTTTGTCACTCAACTGCTTGTTTTCTTGCTCCAAATATGTGATGACATACTTGGCCCTCTCCAAATTATCTACCAAAGCTTGTACTTGAGCCTCTTTTTCTTGTATGATGATGTCCTTTATGGTTTCTTCGTCCTGAGCCTCTAAGTCAATGATTTCCACTCCATGATGAGTATAATGCTGCTCCGACTCATCATGCTCAGTCAAGTCAAAGTCTCCTTCCTCCTCATCATCGAGACTCTCCTCTGACATCTTTTCCTTCCCTTTATGCAACTGCTACACCTATACCTATTGTGTTGATGAAGAAGGCAAAGCCCCTTCCACATCCTGTGGAGCTAGCATTTGCCTATGGGCTGATGAAGAAGGCAAGGTCCCTTCCACATCCCGTGGAGAAAACACTTGCCTATCAGCTGCTAATAATATCCTTGTGCCCCTCTGATATGTCATGTAAATGGGCACCTCAGTAGTTCTAGTCTTTTGGCTTCCTCATCTGTTTTCACTTGGGCACTACTAGAAGGTCCCCTGCTTCTTGAAACACTGGTGGAGGAATTTGAGGACCCCTAAAGATATCATGAGAAATAAATGTCTCCCAAGAGATGTTGCGGGGACTAAGATGATGAAGCACAATGATCTTGATTAGGGAATAGTGATAGAGACTACTCATCTGCTGAGGGTATGGATTCTTCTAGAAAAAATGAGTCATCTTCTCAATATTCCTGAACAAGAAGTAAAGGAGGTTTAACATCCTCACCCTGGTAAAATGCATGAGGAGCCTAATGTGATAGGTGTACAGCCTGGAGAATATGCCCTCACAAGTGAAATACTTCATGATGATTTTCACCATGGGGACATACTTGTCTTCGAGAAATCTGAAAGGAAAAAGTCTCTTCACTTCATTTATGTACCAAGGTTTGATATAAGGCTCATCGTAGTGTTCATCCAAGTCCTGGGCCTTGTAGCACTTCTCCCCTACATTCGGAATCCTAATGGCATCTGAAATGATGGAAGGTGAAAATGTGAATGTTACCTAGTAATTTTGAGGAAGCTAGCCAGAATTAACATTGGGTAGCAGTTACGAATGAAGAATTGGATCAAATCGAGAATAATAACACCTGGGAATTAGTTCCACAACCGAAAGATAAAAATGTTATTGGGACTAAATCGGTGTTCAAGAACAAATTGAATGAAGATGGACAGCTTACCAGAAACAAAGAAAGATTGGTTTGAAAAGGCTATGCACAAGTCGAAGGAATTGATTTCGATGAAACATTTGCACCGGTTTCTAGAATGGAAGCCATTCAGATGTTAAGTCAGCATTTCTGAATGGAGAATTAGAAGAAGAAGTTTACATCAAACAACCTGAAGCTTTTCTACTATCAGAAAAAGAAGACTATGTTTACAGTTTAAAGAAGGCTCTGTATGGTCTCAAGCAGGCTCCCATAGCATGGTATGCTCGTCTTGATGGATATCTACGTCAACAAGGGTTCAAGAAAGGTGTTGTTGATAGAAATATTTACATACAAATAGATAAGGATAATTTAACAATAGTTGAGGTATATGTGGATGATATAATCCTTGGTAGCAATGATGATCGACTAAGTAAGAACTTTGCTACAAAGATGCAAAGTGAGTTCGATATGTCTTTACTTGGTGAGTTGACATACTTCTTAGGGCTTCAAATATCTCAAGAAGAGAAAGGAATATTTATATGTCAAGCCAAGTACATCAAGGAAATGCTCAAGAAATTCAAAATGGAAGATTGCAAACCCACCCTTACTCCGATGGTAACAAGTTGGAAATTGAGCATAGATGACTCATCTAAGGATGTGGATCAGAGGTTATACATATCTATGATTGGTAGTCTTCTATATGTAACAACCTCCTGACCATATGTTACGCAAGCAGTTGGACAAGTAGCAAGATTTCAAGCCGCACCAAAAGAATCACATATTATTGTCTTCAAAAGAATTCTTCGATATCTAAAGGGCACAACAGAATATGGCTTATGGTATCCCAAGGGAAACAATCTCATTATTCAAGCCTTTATAGATGTAGATTGGGCAGGAAGCATTGATGATCGTAAGAGTACTAGTGGAGCAACATTCTATCTAGGTGGTTGTCTCGTATCATGGTTGAGGAAAAAGAAAACCTCAATATTGTTATCTACAATGGAAGCAGAATACATTGTAGCGGCATCTTGTTGTCCTCAAGTCCTTTGGATGAAACAAACTTTGCAAGATCTTCAAGTACACTTTAGTGAGCCTATTCCCATCTTCTGTGATAACACCAGTGCCATCAGCATCTCCAAGAATCTTGTCATGCATTCAAAAACATAACACATTCCAATAAAATATCATTTTGTTAGAGAACAAGTCATTGAAAAGAATACCAAAGTTGAATATGTTGGTAAAAAATAACAAGTCGTTGATATCTTCACTAAACCTTTACCTCGTGAAGCATTTGAATATCTTCACCAGAAGCTTGGTATTCTTCCAAGTTCTCACTAGATTTTCCTTATTCAGAAAATAAAGGGGGAGTGGAAGTGTGTACAATTCCACAGGATGGTTGTGTGTCAAGGGGAGTTACCCTTTGCCATTGATATCAAAGGGGGAGAGAAGGCAGTAGTAAGAGGTGCCCTAATCGCACGGGGGAGTACTTGTGTTGCCATCAATGCCAAAGGGGGAGGTTGTTGATCTAAAGATGATCTAAGGTTTTCATTGATGTCAACCCAAGTAGCACCAGGGGCTACCCTGATCTTGCAAGGGAATTTTGACTTGACAACTTACTCTATTTTGAGTCAAGGATCTTCTACATAGATTCTACTCGTCAAAATGTTTCGCTGATATATGGCATGCCAAGTAATTCTTCATGGTTTGAGGGATATTCATGTTTGAATTCAATAACCCCAATCAGTGGGCTAAAACCCTATGGGGTTGTGGCATGACACTCATAATTGGGTTTTTTCATTGAATAGTCATTAATTAATAATTTTTTAAGCTCCTAAAATCCCTCCAACATTCTATATAGAAGCCCCTCTCAACTCTATAAAAAGAAATCTCATATATCCTCCAAATGCAGAGATCATGGAATTTTCACTATAACTTCATTTCTGCGAAGTCTTAGATTCTAAAATTAAAACCCATTTGATTCACAATCCTGATGAATGTCATGACTAAATTTCAGATCTTGGTTTGCTCTAGTTGCGAAGATATGATTTGTGGAAGTTAGGGTTTTCTAGACTGCTGAATTTCATCTCAAAGAAGTGACCTTGGGAAAACAATCATAACTCTCCCTCTGAGAAGAGGATTGGAATTCTGTAAAATGTGGCAGATATTGCATGGACTATAGTTTTCTATGTATCGATTTCAGAGCCGAAGGAGGAAACAATGAGATGTGGCACGTTGTACAAATTCGCTCTACGAACTAGTCCATAATTAGGTCATTGTGAGAGATTGGACATAACTTTGTATTTAAGAGTCCAAATATGGTTAGACCTATGGCATTGGAAAGAATACTCAGAGGGCTTCTACAAGAACAAATATCACATGTCAACAGATTAAATATCGTGCTCCTAGAAGGCAAGAAAAACTAGATCAAGTGTTGTCAAGGAGTGCAAAGGACCCGACTTTCTAGGGCAGCAAAGAGCAAGGTGTAACAAAATGATGCAAAAGAGATAAGCTACATGTAATTATCTTCTGTATATGCATGTTCATCTCTTAATTGCATTAGGTTCTTTGTATTCTAATTTTTTGTTTTTGTTTAGCACTGACATATGCTTTGCAGGATGAGGTAAGTTTTGCTATTATCATGTCATGGGTATTTCCTTAAAGACCTTTTGAAGGTATTATATATTCATAGAGAGAAGACACAATGCATAATCTAATGTTCTGAAGAATGAGAAAGGGTAGCATGACAAGGGAACCAATCAAGGTGCAGAAAAACAGCAAGAAGTTCACCACATGAAGTCTTCAAGTGGGCAGCACTACATATAGACATTGTAAAAGTATCATTATACAGATTCAGTAAAAGCATCTTTGTAAAAGTTGTAAAAGTGCCTATCTTCCAAGAGTTAAAGAGGCAATGTCAGGAGGTATAGGATCATCATTAGGTGGTTGTGCCAAAGTTGGCGTTATGGTCTAGTGTGTCGTCTTCTTCTACATCATTCTATATCATTGTAAAGTGCACCATTTTCCCTTGTACGGGAGTCCATTATTATTCTATTATTCTATAGTGTGGTAGGGTGGTTCTAGGCTAGTGCATGAAGTCACTAATAGGTTCAAGCCTGTGAAAACTTCAGGGTGGTAGGGTGGTGCTAGGGTGAGTTGTAGCTCATTGGGTGTTGGGGCATTTGTTCAGTTGACCACTGAAGAATCTCGGGTGTTGAAGCGTCCATCCAGTGGGAGCAGGAGAAGAATAATTTTCTAGATTCTAGGAAGTTGGAGATTTCTTTTCAATTGCAGTTGAAGATTAAATAATTATTAGAATAGAGTTTGGTAGTGTTTGACTCAGAGGGGGTTTTCCACCTAATTTTTTTTTTCTCCTTTGTTCTTTTATTCACAATTGTTACTGCATAAACATTAATGATAATTGAAGATTAACTATTGCTCTGAAAATATTTAACAGTGCTAATTGCTAAGGAGCACTGATTCACCCCCCCCCCCCCTCAGTATTTTCCAACAGTGATCTATATAAGAATATATTGAAGATAATCTTTCTTTAGGCACTAAGGGAGGAATCTTTGGAACTATTGAATGTAGTAGGAAAAGGAGACATATCAAAAGAAGAATTTGATACCATTTTTGAATTGTGCATCAAGTGTTCACAAGGAGTTGTGAGGCATAGACAGGGGATCTAAACTCTCAAGACATCCAGCGGTGGAGTTACAAAAGCAAAAATTGGGAACTTACTGGACAACTTGAGAATTGATATTCTAAGCACACTGTCATCACAACTAGATGCTTTGCAGGTGAAACAGAAGTAGATGGAAGCATAGAAGGCTATGTCCATTTTCTTCCCTCAACGTAGGAAGAAGCACCCACTGAAGGAATGCCCATTGAATTCCATTGAGACTTGTGTGATATGTGAATAGAGTCATTCCACTAGTACCTGTCCATCTCTTCCTAGGTTGAAGAAAGTTTTTTAGGGGACAAATAAAAAAGTAGATATACCTCAAGACCCTTCTCACTATTTTAATAATTTGAATTTTGGGCCTTAGTAAGTACCTTTTTCACCTTCATGGTCACAACCTTATCAATATCCAATGCCCTGGCAAGCATGGTACCCTTAATCTGGTCCAAACCCTTCATGGTCCCAAAATTGGCATGGACCTCCTCCTCCTTCAGGAAAATTATCCCAACCTATGCCACAATAGCAGCTACAACTGCCTTCTAATGTGTTCACTAATAATCCTCCTCTTCGTCCAAAACTTCATGTTCAATCTAATCAAAATCCAAAAAATAGAGGGGCTCAGTAGTTTGAGACACTTAACCTCCCTACATATAGCATTGCCACCGCGGAATGTAACGAATTAAATCTCCAATCTTGTCAGGTGGTGAATACTCAGACTTCACCAATAATTGTTGAACATACTGATGATGAAGTCCCAGAACTAGAACCTAGAGATTATACTAGAACAACTGGGGGTGAGTCAATACAAATTCCTATGAAACAAAAAACCATGTCGCAAAAAATTGTTACTAGAGGGTGTCAGACTATTCTGCCTTATCTTGAGAGATTATCCTTGACAAAATGAAGTCTTCATTGTGAATTTGACTTTTTAGGGGAACTGCAGAATTTATTTGTCAAAATCCTATTACTTCAAGCTATGAAGGAGGCAATGATTTATACCAAAAAAATTAAATAATATTTCTCTAAGAAACCTCACATAAAACCAAAGGATCCAATCACTATTCACGTTATGGGAAAGTTATTAGACATAACATTGGGGAAGCTTATTCCCCTTAAATATGGGGATCCAGGGAACCTGATTCTAATAGTACAGATTAATGGGGTTTATATCCAAAATGTATTGGTAGATTTAGGGGCAGCAATTAACGTCATAACATATGAAACTATGATTACCTTGGGTCTACGAAACCTTAAACCAACTCCCACCATCCTAGAATTGGCATATCGGTCTACTATAAGATCGGTAGGGAGGCTGGAAGATATAACTATTTCAGTAGACTCATGGAAATACCCTATTGGCCTTTTGGTTTTACATACCCAATCCCCAGTTGGTGGCCATCCTTTGCTTTTAGGAATACTTTGGCATGCGACTGTAGATGCTTACATTGGGTGTCGGTCTAGAAATATGGTAATATACAATGGGGAAGTTACAAAGAATATTATCCTCTACCCGCCTGTAGAACCAAGTTCGTCAGATAAACTAGGACTTACCTTGATACAAAAATCTCTAATGAAAGAGCCTAAACATGAGAATGAAGAAGTTAGACCTATCCTTACCATCAATAAGGCTCTCTATTTTAAGGATGAAATGGAGGATGATGTCATTAGCACCTTTCTCAAAATTCCCAACTTTGTTTCTAATCCGACCTGCTAGCTATTAGAATCTATCATGAGTTGCAATGTTTGGGAAGATCTTGAACTAGAAACAGAAGTTGGAAATATTCTTGTAATTGTACCCTATGATAGTATTCTTGTAGAAATTGAACCGGGGAAAATTCTAAATATTAATCATGATCTTCCACCCTCCCAAACCGAACAGTTACTGAAGGTCCTTCAGGAACATAAAGAATCCTTTGCTTGGGAGTATACAGATATAAAAGGAATCCCTGTTGATTTATGTACTCATCACATATACATTAAAGAAGAATGTCAACCTCTTAGGCAGCCATAAAGAAGAATGAACCCTACTTTAAAAAACATTATGAAAGATGAATTAGCGAAGCTATTAGATGTGGGTTTTATTTATCTGATATCAGACACTCAATGGGTTTCCCCGCTAGTCATTGTTCCTAAGAAAAATGGAAAGTGGAGGATTTGTGTTCATTATAGGGAATTAAATAAATCAACTTTAAAAGACCATTTTCCCTTACCCTTTATTTACCAGGTCCTTGATACATTAGTTGGAAAGAAGTTTTTCTCCTTTCTGGATGGGTTCAATGGATACAATCAGATACAAATAGCTCCCGAGGATCAAGATAAAACTACCTTCACATGCCCTTGGGGAACCTTTGCCTATCGGGTCCTTCCATTTAATATATGTAATGCATCCACTACCTTTCAAAGGGAAATATTAGGAAATTTTTTTGATCTAATCAATGATAGTGTTGAAATGTACATGGATGACTTCACCCCATATGGGGATTGTCTTGAAGAAGGTCTAGAAAAATTAGAGAAAGTACTTAAAATATGTAAGCAAACACATGTTTCTCTTAGTACAATAAAATGTCATATGATGATGAAGGAAGGAATAGTGCTGGGACACCTTCCTCCAACTGCAAGAATTCAGGTTGATCCTGCTAAGGTAGAGGTAATATTGAATTCTCCTACACCTAAGACACTGACACTGGTACGTAGCTTTATTAGTTATGCTTTCTATTATAGGTGTTTTATAGAAAACAAATCTAAGATAAAATTACAACTTTTTCAATTGTTACCTAAAGATGCAGAGTTTGTGTGGATAGATGAATGTGAAGCAACCTTTGTAGAAATCAAAGAACTAGTTTGTAAAGCTCTTATATTATGTGGTCTTGATTAGAAGCTCCCATTTCACATCTCTATACATGATTTTCAAACAATAGTAGGGGCAATCCTGGGACAACAAGAGGACAAGAAATCGTACATGATCTATTATGTCAACGAGAACTTGACTCCTGCCGAACTGAACTATATGGAAACTAAAAAGGAGTTCTTGGTTTTTAATTATGTTATTAATAAGTTTCAGCATTACATTACTGGGTATCCTAATTTCATGCACATGATCAATCAACTATTAGGTATATGATGAATAAACTGATAAACCGTGGTCATATTACAATATGGTTACTGTTAAATCAAGAATTTGATATTACCATTGTAGATAAGCAAGTGAAAGATAATGTAGTTGTAGATTTCATGTCTAGGATGGATACTGGTGATGAAGGTACACCCATAGAGGATAGTTTTCTAGATGAACATCCTTTTACAATTTCTACTCACACTTTGTGGTATGAAGATATTGCTAACTATCTTGCTACAAGAAAAGTGCCTCAACACCTACCATATAGTGAAAAATGAAAGATTATCCATCATAGTGCCCACTATTCATGGATAGAAGGATATCTCTTTTATACAATACCTGACCAACAAATATGGCACTACATAAGTGAGGATGACATCTACGATGTCCTAAAAGCTACTCATGATGGCCCCTATGGAGGACATTTTTCACATAAGAAGATAGGTCATAAGGTGTTAGAAATGGGGTACTATTGGTCTTCTATTTTTCATGATGCAAGGAAATATGTTTGAGGGTGCAATACTTGCTAGTGGATGGGTCAGCCTTGTCAGGCATATGAGATGTTGATATAGTGCCAACTAGCTCTTGAGTCCTTTGAAAAATTAGCTATTGACATCGTTGGTCCATTCAATCTGCCTTCACATCAGAAATTTCACAATCTAGTTTTCACATTTTATGTGACGAAGTGGGTAGAGGCCAAGGCTATTATGAAAGCAATAGAACAAGTTGTCTTAGACTTTTTATTTGAAGACTTTTTTTCTTTGTACGGAGCTCCTAGAGAGATATTTTCAAATGGAGGGGTGCAGTTTACATCACATCTAATAGCAGGACTTATGAAGAAGTATGGAATCAAGCATAGGGTAACATATCCATCTCAGCCTCAGGTGAATGGTCAAGTCAAGAGCACAAACAAGGTACTGGAGAATGTTCTTACAAAAATGATAAAAAATCATTGCCAAAATTGGGTTGAAAAGCTTCCTGAGGTGCTATGGGCGTATAGAACAACATGGCAGAACACAACATAATTTTCAACATATGAGCTTGTCTATGGTAAATCCCCTTTATTTCCAGTGGAATTCAAAATTAAGATGCTCAAGATAGCCCTTAAAGTAGGTTTGTATTTTTCAACATCCCAGAAACACTGACTAGAACAATTAAATTAGTTAGATGAAATTCATTTGGTAGCTATCCAAAATACTACTACAATTTAGCAGCAACGTACTAAATGGCACGACAAATGTCTTAAGAAAAATGTGTTTCAAAGAGGAGATTGGGCATTTCTTTGTGATTCTCGGTTCAAATATTTCAAAGGACAACTTTGCTCCAGATGGATGGGACCATATGAAGTTGACACGGTGTTTGATAATGGGACTGTTAGACTTATAACAATTGATGAGGCACACACTCCCTTGACTATAAATGGACACCGCCTCAGACTGTATCACCGTCCAACTTCTAAAGACTCCTTTATTAAACATTTCCTTGATAATTCTGTTTTGAATTTGTTAGTGCAGAGAAATCTTCCTCTGCACTTTGATATATATATATATATATATATATATATATATATTATATATATATATATATATATATATATATATAATAATAAAATGTTGTTACTACTCTATCATTCTTTTTCTTGTAGGTACTTCACTAGTATTGTTACTTTGCAGGTACCGATTTTGTCTAAGTACCTCACTAGTGATGTTACTCCTCCAATGTTGTTACTTTGTTCGTGACGATTTCATTTAAGTACTTCACTGGTGATGTTACTCCTCTGGTGTTGTTACTCCTGTTAGCTCTTGAGATTTCACCTAGGCTGAGATAGACAAACCTCAAAGCTACATCAAACCATTTCACCTCGTAGCTAGCCCTACGAGGTATGAGAAGGCTCTCTCGGGTAAAACTAGGTGAATTTGTCAATAGGATGAGTTGACCATTTAGGAACAAGGATTTTAGGCTAGTAAACTAATAAGGGGGGTTGATTTAAAGTTTTTGGGATTTTTGGTGGCAATTGGAGGGAGTGCAATTCAGGGTGCGGGGATTGAGCTCAGTTTTTGCAGGTGGGTCT
>APFE030610787.1:66179-110033 GCA_000404065.3 Pinus taeda | reverse complement strand
TATATTTAAATATAATTTATTAGAATTTGAGAATCACCATTATTGCAAACTCTTTACAATTACAATGTCTTATAAAATTCAATACATATAATTTATAAATACAATCAAAACACATCTTAAAAAATAAATTATTACAATTTTAACCTAATTTAATTAGGCCAAAACATCTAAGGTCATAATAATTAAACACACACATGCTGGCCAATAGTAAAATTTGATACATATACAAAAATGTACAAAACGATGCTGGCCAGTTTTCAAAGTCAATAATTATACAAAATAACGTGGATCATCTGAAATAGCAATGAGTCAATTACCGAAAACTAAACCCATCACACCCTTACAAAAACAAGTTTGTTGAATATCAGTAAAGGTGATCCCTGTAAACAACATCAACTCCAATTACTTTTCAAAGTAAACAAAGCCATTAAAAAATCAAAAAGTAATGAACTATAATTATAATTATAATTAAACAGGAAGATGTCGTGTTCTATTTTAGAGAAAAACAAAAAAAATCATAACTAAACCTGGATAGCTTTTGCAACGGAATCTCTGGATTCAAATACGATAAAAGCAGAACCACTCGGTCCCTGACAGTTCCAAATATTAGAGTCTCAAAAGTAGTTTAACCATATATTCCTCTCAGCTTATATTTCAGCTGTTTCAAAAACTTGAGGACTGCAATCTACGTAAAGAAATAAAAAACTATAGACACACCTTATTCGTGAGTTGAATTTGTCCTGGTTTGATATTTCCAAACCTCTTAAACTCCTTTTCGAGCCGAGATGCAGAAATGTTGAGCGGCAAATTCTCCACGTATATTATCGGCCCTATTCCTCCTTCAAAAGTTGCCACCGAAAAAAGTCATTTAAGATTAATGGCACCATTTATGGTCAAAATTCAGAAAACACACTTAACCCTAAGCCAAATAATATAACGTTGGATACAAATATATGGAATCCAATAATATAACGATATCTATAAATCCCAAATCAACTGGTTGAACAAACGTTCGAATTACACTAATCTGAGAACTATTTTATTTGAGGATCTTTCAAACTAATTAAATTTAATAACCTTTTACATTCTTTTAATCCATAATAACACCTTGATGTAAATAGGAGATAAATATAAGATAAATAAGCTATACGGATAGAAAATCAATTAGTTGAACAAATATCTTAATCACAGGAATAACAAATATCTCAGTTACATTAATCTAAAAATTATTTTATTATAAAATCTTTCAAGATTTAACAACCTTTTACATTTTACATTTTTTTTTGTTTATTTAGCTTTTGAAAAACTTTATATTAGAACAAATGATATACAAAATTTACAAAGCTGCAATGATGCCGGAGACGACCATTATGGCTGCACTTCGTGGGAAACCATAAAATCCCACAGTCCCACATCGAAGCATGAAGTCCAAAAAACCTAAGTGATAAACAAAGTCTTAAGATAGAGTAACATGTTTAGACTAAGCCTAAGAGTATCGCAATCAGAACTGCAGCATGAGGTCTTAAAATAAAACTGTTAACTGAAGTTTTAAGATCGAGTAACAAGTTTAAATTAAGCTAAAGAGTATTGCAATTATAATTATAAGACAATTTTAACCATGAAAATTTATTTTAAAATTCAATAATTTTGATTAATCTATCTAATAATTTATTATTATACTGTAAAATTGACTCAAATTCATTTTTAGAAATTCTAAAAGAATGAAATACTAGCACAGTATTAACTTCTGAAATTTAGTCATTTTGATTAATCTATCTAATAATTTATTATTATAGTATAAAATTGAGTCAAAATCATCTTTAGAAATTCTAAAAAAACATGAAATACAGCTACGACAATATTAACTCATAAATTTTAAGGTGCAGTAAACCCAAAACACAAACAAAAAACTGAGAATGTGTTATTTTCTTCTCATTATGCAAGAGTGGAAAACAGATTGCTTGCCTCCGGCAGTGGCAGAAGTATCCTGCATGTTGCTGGTCGGCTTTGGAGCTGCGGCTTCCTCCATTCGCTTTTCCACGATGCGGCACTCATAACAACTGGAGGCCTGATGAGTCGGCGCTTTGACAGCTTTCACATTTGCTGGACCATGTTTCGTAACATCAGACGTCAGAGCGGAGGGACAAGCACGCGTTTTATTGGAGGTGTCAGTGACCTCTTGGGAGCTGGAGGAGGAGGCAGTGAGGGGAATTGGAGGGAGAGGGAGCGGAATGGGGTAGCGGAGGATTTGGCCATTGGCTTCTGCAACCTTCAGCTCAACAGCATTTTTAGCCTGTTCTTGTTTCCATAGGTGTCTGGCCAGAAGATTCCGAAGGGCCCATTGGCCATCTCCAAGACGCCTGAGCTCAGCTTCCAGAGAAGCGACCTTCTGTCTGATGGTTAGAGGAATGTCCGAGTCATAGAGAGCCGAATTATCGTCATAGTCTGCACCTCTCGACCCTCTGCGAGCACGCTGACGAACCATAGTGGCTAGCCGGGAACGGCAGTGCGGGAGGGATGATTTGCAGAAGTTGTATTTGGTAATGTCCCAGTGGGCTTTGACCACACCTTACCCAAGTAGGAGTTAGGTACTCAACAATAACATAAGAATAAAATCAGGCAGAAAAAAACGGTTATATTTGTTGAAGGAAAAGAAACAACTTTATTTTATTTATATATTTATTTAATATATACAATACCTTTGGGTTCTCGAATCTGCCCCTCCTCAAGCTGACGTTGTTGAATCTGACCTTCCTGAGGTTGAGAACAACGAGCAGGGGTGGATTCGCAGCAACCCATCGCTCTCTATTCCTGCACTGCACTACTCCAGTATGTTGTAACGAGGAACGGCCTTCAAGTTCAAATCAGGCAACGTGAATGTATGGATGGATGGTTGGATCATTTATAGGGAACAAAATTCATATGAACAGGCGCTGTCCAGGTGGATTTCTTTTAATTTGCAATAGAGAATCATTTAAACATATATAAATGCCTGCGAAACAATGCACCAGATTTTTAGAGAAAGGAATGAGAGGTAATTGCCAATGATGTTGCCGTAACGGAGTGCTTTTATTTGTGTTCTTCCACTTCTACTAATTTAAGAGCCTGCGCATGCACCAACGTCCATTAACACTCAGCAGCCAGATAAGCGCATGCGAATAACATAGTCAATATTTTGAGGGCATACCGGCCTACTTAATGACATTGAGCCTCTTTATTTCAACGATTATGGACCACGATTCTGGACCGTTCATGCAGGTCGATATGTATCATAGATCAATTAAGCAAGCAAGCATGGATAATTAATACATTAACGCAGCCATATGTCAAACAAACGTAATAATATTTCATCATATTATTATTATTATTGTTTTTAAGGTCACAATCAAGAGACTAAATTAATACATGAGATTTTTTGTTTGTTTGTTGGGCAAAATACTTTAAGTAATGGTTTGATTGCTGATTTGACTATTAAGAAATACATAAAGATTTCTATTGGTATATGACACTAAAAAATAAATAAAACAATTAAACTTAGTAATCTATTAAATTTAAAGTAAGACATTATAATTAAATATGTTAAATTAAAAAAATAAATAAAGAATAATTTATTGGATTAAATAGAAATAATAGTTAATTCATTTAAAACAGTTGATTACTAAATAGGTTTATATCAAAATTAATTTACATGTTTTAATAAAAGAAACACTTTTTTACCGAGAAATTAACATAGTAATGATTGTTGTTTTCATCATAAATAAATATAGAATAACATATTGGATAAATATGAAATAATAGTTAATATTTAAACGTTGATTCTAAATACGAATATCAGAATTAATTTACAAGGTTTTTATAAAGAAACACTTCTTACCAGAAAATTAACAATAATGTTAAAATGTGTTGTTCTATCATATATGTTATTGAGTTGAGAATATTTTTTTAATCTATTTTGAGAAAAAATAATCTTTTTCAGATCCATAATAAAATAGATATACAACATTAAAATATTAATAAATAAATAATTTGAATAAATAAATAAAATATTTCAAATATAAAATTATGATAGAATCATTGGAGCCATTTCCACCTATCTACCCCATGAGAAACATTGCATTTGCAAAATGTAACAAATGTTTGTTACAGTCCCCTTGGAAGGTCGTGCGAAACTTTTGGCTTTGTTGTAGAAACCACTGAATCTGAGCGTCGAGTGAAAAGGGAGACCCTATTTTCTTCATTTAGAAAAAATTAGGGTTTAGGCTATGTCTCCTGCTAATGCGAAGTTAACACCCATGTTGGTGAAGTCTGAAGCATTTTTTATATGGAGATACAGCTCTAACAACGGCAGAGAAGCGCCCTGTTGCTTCGCCAAAATATGTTTCGCTCGAAGATTGCCAAGAGATTATTAGCAGCTGCTGCTAACAAATTCCCTGTACTCGGCCAGGGAATCTCAAAAACAGTTAGCACTAACAAGTTCTCCAAATAGTTGGGAGGTCTACTGATACTGTCTAATTGCTTTTCCACTTGACATAGAATGGAGATTTGATATATATATATATATAACCCAAAAAAACAGTGGTTGCTATAAATTTGTGTTGCTATAAATTTGTTTTTGTACTCTATTATAAATTTGTGTTGCTATAAATTTGTTTTTGTACTCTATTATTAATTATCAAAGGACATAGTTGATTATGTTTAAAGATATTAATTTCAAAATGACCGAAACAAGAGTGAATTACAGTATATATTGAAAAAAAAATAGAAATGGAATGACTGTTATTATACAATAAAAATATAACATACATTAATATGAATGAAAATAATAAATTTGTATGGTTAAATTGAAATATATGACTGAATGAAACTTATGAAATCAGTAATAGGGTTAAAAATTAAAAAAAAAAATGTCTTTTATTAAGTTTTTTTAGTACATGTTCGTATTAATTCAAAATTTTAAAATATTTGTTACTCCAAGTATCAAGATTTTGAAGGAGTTATGTTATAGTGGTTTTTCGATATGGAAATAAAATTATCAAGCATTTTAAGCAATTTTTTAACTTCTTAAATGTAATATGCCATTTTTTATTTATGTGGATATTAATTATTATGATCATGGTCATCATAAAACTCACTTTTAATTTTCTAAGCAATTGGATGTGTGAGACATGACTTTGCTAGTACTTTTTCAATATAAAAATGATTTTCCCCTTAGTGGATTTTATTCATGTCAACATATAAGAGATCAAATCAAAGTTAATAAAATTATATTGTAAATTAACGTGAAGGAATAAAAAACATTGTTAAGATAATAATGAATTTTGAGTATTTTATATGGGGAGGGGAACCCTTTTTTTTTCTAGAGATGTGATCAACTTCAAGTGTTTAGTGATTATTTATTAGTCATTAATTGGGTTAATGAGATTCAATGATGATAAATTATACAAATAGCTGATATTTTGGAGGATTTAAAGAGCATAAAAAATATTTACTTTTATTTTTCTTGCATCCACAATCTATGTAAAAATAGATAGGATTTATAAAGAATAGTTTTAGGTGGCTGGGGAGATATGGCATGTTGAGGAATTCATAAATGTTGAACATTTCATATTTTATCACAAACCTTACATGGATGAAAAAAAATAAAAAAAATATGACTTTTAGTCTTTTGTTTTTATGCAACTATTTATTTTTGATATATAATATTGTTAAACATATTATAATAATTTTTGTAGAGCCTTTCAAGGTTGTTTGTCTTGGAATTTTTTTATTAGATTGTGGGTACCTGGATTTTTTTAGATAGATTGTGGGTACTTGGATTTTTTAGATAGATTGTGGATACATTTATACATTTATGTTGTTGAAGTATTGCAACCCTCCTAATCAAATGATGTACATTTGTTTAATTTCTACTTAGTTTTAATCTATTTAGCCACTAAATGGATCTAGGCATATCTAGTTAGATACACTTCTAGTTGTGTATAGCAAATTTTGTTTACCATATAAATGTTATTAGGGTTGGAAATTTTTTTATTTTATTTTATTTTATTCTATTTAAATCTAGTTTTCCATTGGACAATCCTCAATATCTACTAGATATTTATTATATTTATCCTACTAGAAAGTAGATGTTGAAAAGGACTCTTTCAAATTATCTTATATATGTGTATGTACAACTTGTTAATTCATGAAATCAAAATAAATGTAGGAGCTTGTTAGTCTTGGGCCACACCAACTCTTACTCATAGTGGTATTTGCACCCATGGAATTTCAAACCTAACGTATTTTTCACCATAGAGTGTTTTAACAAAAAAACTCCTAATACTTTAAGATGCATTTTTTTAATTATTACAAAATTTTGAAAAACTATTTCTATCTACATTTCTAATTAGAATAAAGAAATTAAAAATTAAAATATTATCAAAACAACCTAAATAGAAAAAAAAACCTAATTGACCTATGTTTAAAATAGTATAATATATTTATTAAAAATCCTTCCAAAATCATTCAAGCATAAAATAACATATATAAATGCCCTAGAACCAAAAATCAATGTAATATAAAATGAGTTATTTATATTATCTTACTCTATTTGTTATAAGTTTTGGAGTGTATTTGAGTATTTTTTTTGGTCTAATTTTCTTAGAATTTGGAAAGTATTGGTTGGAAATACAAGTTGAGTTGTGAACTCATTACAAGTTGGGTACCTAAAATTTTTAGTGAAAAATGAATTTTTAAAAACAAAACATCAAGATTTAACCCATATTAGTTTAATGAAAAACTCTAATATTTATAATAATTAAACACATGTCTATAAACTTAAAAAAAAAAAATTAAAATAATTTTGTGCAAGAATATATTTCTTATTTTTAAATATATATAATCATATAAATCATTTGGGTTGTTTGTTTCATCATTATGATTAATTGATAAGTGCTATTTTATAATGAACATGAAATACAAATAAATTATATACAGAGTTAATAAGGCAATGTATCCCAAACTTAAAAAAAAAAAAAATTTAAAATAATTTGGAACCTAAGTATATGGGTTTGAGTATTTAAGCATGTACATTAAATTTTTGTGTGGAAATTGATTATGATAATGAGCTTCATACTAATAAATTATGTTTCTTCTTAGTAACAAATTTAGGAAAAATCAAAGAGACAACTAGAAGGAATTTGGAACCAACTAATTACTAATAATAATTACTAAAGCCATAATACCATATGAAATCCTTTTAGCTTAAGTAAGAACTTTTCCATTGGAGGAGACAATGGTAATTAGGTTAATAAGTTATTCAAGGAAGGATGAAAACATGGATAAGGAATGTTGGCCCAAGATAGCTATAGACGAGGAGTTACATCATAGTAAGAAAACATAGATGAAGAAAAACAAAGAGTGGTTTAGTAAGTGGAGTATCAAAATGCACTAATGTCTTAACACAAAGAAAAAAATTAAAAATTATGTTTTAAAAATTTAGGAGTGCCATGTGGACCTATCATCACATTATTAATAATGTAAAACTTACGAGTACATAAAAGGAAAGGCTAACAATGTACTTGAACTCTAAGCTTTCAAAGATGAATCCAAGGAGAAGAAATTCTTGGGAAGTTTAGTTATAAAATAATTGAATGGAATTTCATCCTTCATGGTAAGCTTTTGACACTCTCCATTTCTTAATTTTCAATTGTTTTTTTTATTTAAATTCTACAACTTTATAAGATTCTTGAAAAAATTAACCTTTCAGTATAATAGACCCTCTTTCATATATAAAACTATTATCATCATAGTTTTCCAATAACTTAGTATTTCATTCAATGCACCACATCAAATAATACTTGACATTTTCTATGTTGTTAATGGGTGCAACTAAAACAAAAACTTCTAATTCACAATAAAAGAAGTGTGAATTCAGATAATAATTAATATGAAATTAACGTTATCAACATGAAATTGATTTTATTATCTGTTTCTACATCTCTATATTTTAACTATTACTTAGATACTTATAAGAAATGGTTTTAAAAACATAATATATATATGTATATGTATATGTATGTATATATAGATATATATATATATATAATATTAATATATATATATATATAATAAAAAGATCAAAAACTCAATTACCTTCATATGATACTATAGTCTCCTCTCATTCCATCTCTTTGCAGATTACAAATGACATTCTCCCCTTTGTATTTTGTTATTTATATTGTGAAGCTCTTACATTCATATTGCTTTCACAAACACAATTGGATTGTGTCCTCTATGCAAACAGGACAAAAACAAGAATATTTTCTTTTATCAAATGCAAAAGCATTTCGGTAATCCTTTGCTTTAATTGAATGCAATTGTCCAGTTCCTTTTACTGATTCATCTTCATATGTAATCAATCTTTCTACATCTTGGACTCCAATATGCCAAAAAGACCTATAGTAAATTCAAACAAGAATTAAATATGTTATTTAAAATAAGATTTATATATGAAAGATAATCATCATGATATTGTTTAAACTATATAATTCATAAACGTTTAAAATTAGAAAAATTAATATAAATGATCATATGTTAAAACTATTTAAAAATTAATTTGTGTATATGTATATACCTCCATACCTCATAATGCGACGAGCCCATGACTTAAGGTTTAAAAATAAAAATAATGATTAACACCAATGATTTACTCAAAGAACATTGATGAGTGTAGGTTCTTGTCACAGAGGAAAAACGCTCTGCTAGGGTTTCGTCGGGCCTGCTCATCCCTTCAACGGCGCCGACTGAGGCTAGGTCAGAGATCGCGCAGAGGACAGAGGATAGACGCAGCAGATCATCTCAGCAGCGCTTCTGAGCCGCTCAATGGCTCAACTGCAGGGGGGTGCAGGGGGGGTGCCAGAGCCCTCCCCGTCAGCGCATGATCAGCTGCAAGGCATCCTTTTCGGGTCAGTGAACAGGGGAATTCTGAACGGAGGGAATCCTCCCCAGGTCACTAGCAATAATAACGAAGATCGGTGTGAACAAGAAAGTAACCCCCAGAAAGAAAACAAAAAGCCTGAAGAAAGTCAGAAAGTCACTTCATCAACATGCAGACCAGTAGCCAAAGAAAGACCTCGAATCGAGTTACCTGGAGACAAGATAGATGGAAGAATCGAGTTCATGCGAGACCACGCCCTAATAGAGAACTTCATTGGGTTCTGGCCCACTGAAAGAGCCCTTTACGGATGGATCGCGGCAAAATGGAAGCCAAAAGGGGATGTCATGCTCCAGTTGGGACCGAAAGGATTCTTCACAGCAATCTTCTACTGCCTGGAGGACGAGCTCAGGATTCTAGGAGGAGGACCATACTTTCTCAACTCAGCCGGGCTCTATCTTAGGGATTGGATCCCTAGATTCAATCCAGACAAGGAAGATCTATCGTGGGCGCCTGTGTGGATACGGCTTTACTCCCTCCCAGATGAATATTGGGAAGAAGAGGCCCTCAAAAAGATTGGAGATGGATTGAGAGAGTACATGAGAGCTTCAGATGAAACCAGGAATCGTAAGTACATTTCTTATGCCAGAATTTGTGTCTTTATTAGACTCAATGAAGCCCTTCCCGAATCAGTAACTCTTGCTCATAGAGATGAGGAATGGATTCAGCCTTTCGATTATGAGCATGTTCCCTTTCGCTGCCGTAAATGCCACACCCTGGGTCATCCCTTCAGAGATTGTCCTCAAAACATCCCTCTCAACCCCCCTGCTTCCTCTGACACCCCTGCTCAAGATGGCTTCACCAAAGTAACCAGCAGGAAAAGATCCCACAGAAAACCCTCAAACGGACCGAAACCCCAGCCCTCTAAGCCTCATGGTCCAGTAACCAAGAACAGATTCAATGCTCTAGGTCAAGACTCCGAGACTCAAACCCCCTCTGAAGATGCCCTCTCCGATCGCCCATCCTCTTCGACTCAAACCCCTCTACAGCACCCTCCGCCCAAATCTCCCTCCATGATCATCCCCACCACCATTCTCAGCCGGCATCGACAGGATGAGCCAGTGATTATCAACATGGAGGTAGATGGAAAAGAGAAGCGCCCCCAGATCTCAGAAAACATCACGGAAGGAATGGATCAAGTGCAAAACATGGAGGAAGAGCTGGAAAGCATTGATTTGCAGGGATTAGATATCCTAGAGCTAGAAGCGGCATGCAAAAAAAAAGCATATGACGCCATACCAGAACTCCAACTCAACAAGTTGGAAATGGTCATCTCTAGAGCCTACTATCAAAGCCAACTAGGGATACAGGCAGGCAGCCAATGGGATGGAAATCTGCTTCCCAAAAATTCGAAAAAGAGAGGCAGGAAAACTGACTTACAAAGAACTATAGAAATAGGGAAAATCCTGGTGGACTGAGGCAGATATGCTCAGCTAACGAAGTACTACAAGCCCTCCCTCAACGGTTAATAATGAAGCTAGTCTCATGGAACATAAGAGGGCTCAACAGCCCTAGGAAACTCAGAATGTTGAAACATATGATCAAAAAGGAAAAGCCCCACATGTGCTTTCTCCAAGAAACCAAGTGTAACAACACAACGCTAGGTAGCATTCTTGCGAAGGCTTGGCCTGGCTGTAATTCGGTAGCAGTTGATGCTTCCAGAGCCTCAGGAGGATTGGCAATCGCTTGGAATCTGCAGGTCATTACTCTATCTGACCTTCATGCAGCGCATCATCTCATACATGCAACCTTCCATATTCTGGGCTCCAATATTCATGGTAATGTTTCTAATGTCTACTTCCCTCAAGATGCAGGAAGTAAAATAGGACTCCTAGATACAATAGCCGCACTCAACAACAGCAGAAGATACCCCCTTTGGATAGTGGCAGGGGACTTCAACATGATAACCAAAACAGAGGAAAAGCTGGGAGGAAGGCACAAATTGGAGCAAGAAGACTGCCACTTCAAGGACTTCATTCAAGCCTCCTCCCTCATAGATATGCCATTTTGCAATGGCACCTTGACTTGGAGTAATCGCAGGGCAGGCAGGCACCAAATTGCCTCAAAATTAGATCGTTTTCTTCTCTCGGACAATGCAGTACACCTAGGAGGGGACATCTCCTCAGTCATTCTGGCTCACCCCGGTTCCGACCACTCGCCAATCGCTTTGCAATGGCAAAGACCTGGCAGCACAATCAAAAGGCCCTTTATATTTGAGAGTTTTTGGCTCACTCACCCCAACTTCAAGGAGTATGTAAAAGCTCTGTGGACCTCGTTCATTCCCCCTCAGGGATCCAAGATGTATCAATTCCAATAGAAGTTACGATTCCTGAAAGACCATTTGAAGCGGTGGAATAGGGACACTTTTGGCGATATCTTCAAAGAGCAGCAAAAGCTCACACAGGACCTCGAGCCCCTCCACCACAGAATCATCGCGGAAGGACACTCGGAAACCACATTGCAGCAGGAAAGCTCCATTCTCAGCCAATTGGAGATCAGAAGAAAGCAGGAGGAGATATACTGGAGACAAAAATCTCGAGTCAGATGGCTAAAGGAAGGAGAGCGCAACACTAAATTTTTTCACAGAACCACAATTCAGAGGAGGATGCACAACAACATCCCCTTCATCCAAAATCGTTCAGGGGCAAAAGTGGAAGCTCATGAGGAGATAGAGAAGGAACTTCTTAATCATTTCAAGCAGATTCTCACAGAAGACGGAGGGGATCGCAGACAGGCTATTCAAAAAATCACGAACAACATTCCAAAAATCATTATGGAGGAACAAAATGAACTCCTAATGTGATCGATTCTTCCTCAAGAAGTTGATGAAGCTATGAAGCAACTTAAGGAGGGTAAAGCTCCAGGACCAGATGGATTCACCACCACTTTTTTTCATGCGTTTTGGGATATGATAAAAGAGGAGGTTTGGCTGTTGGTGGAAGAATCAAGGGCAACGCGTTGGATCCTTCCCTCTCTCAATGCCACTTTCCTAGCCCTCGTCCCCAAAGAGGTGGACTCCATCACCCCTGATAAATTCAGGCCTATTGCGCTCTGCAACGTCATCTACAAAGTCATCTCTAAAGTCATAGCAAATCCTCTGAAGCCTCTTCTTCCTGGACTAATCTCTCCGGAGCAATCAGGATACGTCGAAGGTAGGCACATCATGGATGGCATCCTGCTCTCCCATGAAATCATTCACTCTCTTTAGCAATCCAAACAATCAGGTATGCTTCTCAAACTTGATCTCTCCAAGGCTTTTGATAAGCTCGGCTGGAATTACATTCACGACATGCTAAGAGCTTTTGGTTTCTGCCCGCCCTGGGTTCGATGGATCATGAACATGATAACCTCCACCCACTTTTCCATTTTGGTCAATGGTTTCCCCTCCCAGTCCTTCAATCCTTCCCGGGGGATCAGACAGGGGGACCCCTTATCTCCCTTTCTCTTTGTCCTCATGGCAGAAGGATTGCGGCGGCACATCAAGCAAGCTCTCCACTCGCATCAGATCAAAGGGATTTCTGTGCACAACTCCCCTCTAACGTCCCACCATCAGTTTGTGGATGACATGATGCTTTTTGGCTATCCCTCGGCCCAAGAAGCACACCATCTAAAATCCCTTCTATCTGATTTCTCCGAAGCCTCTGGCATGCAGGTCAATGGGTCTAAATCTCAAATCTTCTTCTTGCACACTCCGCCCTCTGTCAAAATCGCAGTCTCCAACATCCTGGGTTTCAATGCTGCATCTCTTCCAACCAAGTACTTGGGAGCCCCTCTCACAGACTCTAAGCTAAAAAACCCTGCTTGGAGATCACTGCTTGAGAAATTTGAAAGCCGTCTCAACCTCTGGACCCTCAGATCGCTCAACTTGGCTAGTAGAACAGTTCTCATCAAATCAGTTTTGCAAGCCATGCCTCTTTATTTATTCTCTATCTTAGCTGCGCCCAAATGGGTCCTAAAAAGCATAAGAAACCTTCAGCGCAACTTTCTTTGGAATAGCGCTGCCACCAATAGGAAATGGGCTTTAGTTAAATGGTCTAATGTCTGCATGCCCAAGGAAAAGGGAGGAATAGGGCTAAGAGATCCGGAAAAAAGCAATTCCATCATGAATGCAAAAATTTGGTGGCAATGGATCACTTGCCCAGAAAAACCCTGGGGGCAAATATGGACAGCCAAGTATGCTGGAAACCGACCGCAAGAGGAACTCATTCGCCTCATCCCTTCCGAAAATGGATCTGCTATTTGGAATGCGGCAAAACAACATTACCAACTGATACAAAAGCACATCTTCTGGGAAATCAGGAATGGACGCACGGCTAGATTCTGGACTGACCCCTGGAATCAGCTTCCCAAACTCCAGGACATCCTTCACCCTGAGCTAATCCCTGCAGGACAAATCCAGCAACATGAAATAGTTCATCACTTTTGGGCCCCAGAAATGGAGCACAATTTCAGGATATGGAGAAATAGTAACCAAATCCTTCCCCAAGCAGCCGAGCATCAGAAAGATCAACTCAATTTTGTACTCCAAAAAAGATGGATCAGGCAGGATCAAGAAGAGGATATTCTTAGATGGGGACATCAGCCCAAAGTGTCCTTCACTACTTCAGAAGCCTACAATTTGTCATGCAGCTTCTCCTCCCCCCTGGACCCTGTCTGGAGCAAAATATGGAAGCTAGGATCGTGGCCAAAAATAGCCCACTTCCTCTGGCTCGTTAGTCACAAGAAAATCCTCACATGGGACAAACTCAGGAAGAGGAGCTTCCATGGGCCCTCACTATGCCCAAACTGTGTGCAAAATGAGGAAACTCTTCAGCATCTTCTGGCAGACTGCCCCCTCGCAAATCAATTATGGGACAGAACCAGTTTTAGATTCCAAAAGAACTGTAGGGGAGAGGATGACATTGTCAATGCCCTAAGACTTTGGCCATCGCAACCCTACAACTGTAAGATCCTTAATCAGCTTTGGTGCATTTTACCGGGGATTGTCCTCTGGAACATCTGGAAGGAGCGCAACCAACGCATCTTCAAAAGCAAGCATTCCAACTCAGAAGAAATCTGGAGGAAAATTCAGCAGAATATTCAGGAAACTATGGCCCTTCATACTTGGACTAAGGATGACTTCCCCACTATGGATAATGAACGAAATATCCTGGAAAACTGGCAGGTTCAGCTCCCCTTAGACTCTCTAAATAATCAAACCACTATTGCTCAGAACAGGGATGATTGTCAATGGCAAGCCCCTCCCACAGGCACCTTCATGTTAAATTTTGATGGGGCATCCAAAGGAAATCCAGGAGAAGCGGGATTTGGAGGTATAATCAGGGACTCTGAAGGTAAACCCATATGACTTTTCTTGGGAAATATTGGATGGGACACCAACAATTCAGCTGAGCTGGAAGGTCTATGGCAAGGACTTCTATAGGCAGGGAACCTCAATCTACAACCCATCATTGTCGAAGGAGATTCTCAGATTCTTATCAATCTGGCCACTCGACTGCAAAAAGGCTCCAACACAAGGAAAATAGTGCCCAGCTGGAGACTAGAAGCCAGGTTAAACGCTCTAGCCAAGCAGCTTAGCAACTTCAGCGCCATCTCCTTCTCTCACACTAAAAGGGAGGGTAATAAAGTAGCGGATCTCCTCGCCAACATTGGCACAGAGTATGTTCATCCGCTTTTATCGGGAGATATCGGTATCATCTTCAATAGGTAGAAGCTCCAGGAGTGTCAAAGCTTGATCCTTGCTAATACTACTCCCCCGGATGCGGGTGACCTTCGGCATGATACGAGCAAGCCATATGGCAAGCACGCGCAGCCACGTGATGGCGCAGGGGACATTAATGCTTCAGGCCGTCGATCGGGCGAGGATGAAGGCTCCCTTAAGGAAGCAGCCTGAGTTGATGCCTCACCTACACTGTGCAGTTATGGAGCTCACTCACTGAGAATTTGCAGAGGGTATTCATGGAACAGGTCGATAGTCGACGAGCCATCGTGAGGTTGAGTGGGACGAGCTCCAGCTGCAGGGGCTCTCCGAAATTGTGCAGGTGCAGAAGAGAGCAAGCAAGCTTTGACTTACCCATCTGGTTCTCCGTGGCTCGTATCTGGTTCTTTCTCGCTCTCACCTGGGCACTGAGCTTTCTGAAGCTTCCTTATTTGGGAGGAAGTGGTGGCGAGTTCAGAAGGATGATTGCGAGCGAAGCACAATGCAAAATCATAAAGAATTCGGGAAGGGGATCATGGCTCGACTTCGGGAGAGGCAACCCTGCCGCAGAGGCTCTGGCAGAGGCTCTAGAAGAGGCTCAGCGTCGCGCTCTCCGGCAGCAAATGAACACCATCATTGTTGTTGTTTCTTCTGTCACAGAAGAGCAAGAGCCCAACCCCTCCAAGTTGGGCAATTCATGGAGGTGGGAAGCTCCAGTGAGTGAGAGTCGGCCCTTCCAGCGTTTGGTTCGGTCGTTTTCACCCTGGGCCGCTCAAGAGGCAGCGAGGGTATCAGCGCTCACATTTCCATCCTCTTCACTGCAGTTCCTGAGAACGATGGCAATGATGCGCCTCCTGGAGAGGGGGAGCCACCCTCAGGTAGCATTATTTTGGCAGGTCCTGATCAGCAACCCGCAATTGCGCATGGTGAGGAAACATTGGATACCCCTGTCCCACCTCCGGAGCAGAAGATTCAAGATGAAGCAGCGGCCATTTGGGCTGCAATGTGGGAGGGAGTCCTGGAAGGAATGGGCTGATGCACCATCGTGGAGAAAACAAGCCCTGAAGAAGGAGAATTCGGCGGAGCTGGTCAAGGTGGCGGTGCTGGTCAGGGTGGCGGTGATGGTCCGGGTGGCGATGCTGGTTAGAGTAGCAATGCTGGTCAGGGTGGCGGTGCTGGTAAGGATGGCGGTGCTGGTCAGGGTAGCGATGCTGGTCCGGGTGGTGATGCGGGTTCGGGCGGAGATGCTGGTCAGGGTGGCGGCGATGCTGGTCAGGATGGCAGCGCTGGTCGTAGCAGAGATGCGGGCCAAGATGGCGGTGCTAAGCTTGGTGGCAACAGTCACGGCTTGGTGGGCTAGGACTGAACTCCTGGCACACATTCCAGATCCCACCTTCTTCTCTCTGCTCGAAGCTAAGTCTAAGGTCTCTATGTTTACTCACATGCATTTTTCGTTCTGGTCTTATTTAAGCCAGTTTGTTTGTCATGGTAGTTTAGTTTCTGTTCAGCCTGTGTATGGCGACACATAGCTAAATTTTGATGGATGCCCCTGTGTGGGCTGTTAAGTTAGGTAGTTTGTCAAGCGGGTCAGGCTTTAGCCTCTGCCTCTTTTTGAGAAAGCAAAACTTTTTTGTCGGTGCTACCCCTGCGAGGGAGATTTTGAAACAAACTCAGGATGCCCAAGGTGCCAATACGGGCCATGGAAGTCATGTTCTACTGCATGTAATTTTCTGTAAATGCTTATAATAGAATAGATAGTTTTAACGAGAAAAAAAAAAAATGATTTACTCAAAGAATTTGTGATTAGTCGGTAATCAAAGGTTAGCATGGATATTTTGTTGGTATTGATGGTTGTATTGATTATTTGTACGATGGTTGGTGAGTGGACATTTGTCCTATTCTCACGTTTCCTTCCGGCTTTAGTACTAACCCTAATTCTCACTTCATTTCACTCCAGAATTTTCATTTTGTATTGCTTGATAGTGAGAGCTCCATATGCCAATTTTGTTGGTGACTATAATGAATTCAAGCCCGATGCTCCATCCCGATGCTCTGTCCACCCCTTACCATGGGTTTCTCCATCTGTCGGTTGGAAACTCTGCTTAGTATTTGTCTTGACTATCTCGTTAGTTTGCCTCTATCATTAAGCTGTTGGCTTCATTGATTTTACACTAGGTTTTATTTGTTCTCCTGTAAGCTTATGCTCTTCTAGTGCTCATTGTTTCTCCTTCTGTTCCTTATGCGTTCTGTTGAACCTTTTCAATGATATTTTTCAGCTGCATGTGATTAGTTCATCATTTGACTTGTCTGCAATGTATTTGTTAACACAAGTTGTGGCCACAAAGGACCCTTTCCTCTGTGTCATTCGGCTCTCGCAAGGTAATTGCTCCTTCTGTGCTGAAATCTATTTCCTCAAATTTTCTTATGAGCTAACAATTGTTGCTCCTCCTGAGCACGCTTCCCTTGAGTGGCCTTGACCCAAATGTGGGTTCATTCGTAGAATGCTTTCTAATATGATCATAAGTGCCTTTTGGTTTCTTCTTCTCATCTTTAGTTTCATTGGTCCTTCTGTATGTTAATGCTAACTCTTTGTCGTGGTTGCTGAGCAGGTTGGAATGCTCTTAGTTGGACTGTTACTCAGCCCTTCCTCTAAACGAAATGAGTAGGGCCATTGGCTCTTGTAATTTGTTTTGTTTGAGGGTTTCCCAAGTTGATTTCTTCCTTTGGGTAGTCCATCAATAGGCTAGGAACTGGGTCTCTGTTGTTTCTTTTTTTGGTAGATTGCAAAATGGCATTTAGGCCGAGTTGTATATGATCTCATTTCTTCTTCAATGGACTGTAATTGTTCAAGTTTATAACCCTAACCCTTGTTCATTGTCTTTCTCCTAGAGGAGGGTTTGTTCTATCTTAGGGTTTACTGGACTTGAATTCTTTGTAACTATATATTTCATATGTTGGTCTTGACATTGAAATGTTTCTAATGAAGAACGAAAAAGAAGTCTCAAGTTACATGGTTACCTTGCTTCTGAATGCATTTCACTATGGTTGTATTTAATTTGTTAGCTACTACGACTCTTGCTTGTTCTCGTATTTCTAGAACTGTTAATGTTGCTGGAACACCATGGTCAGTTTCGCGTTAATATTGTCTCTGCCTGTCGTTAGATTTTTGAAACTATGTCTCTACTTGTCACTTGGTTTCTAGAACTTTGTCAAAGCTTCTCTAGAAGGATTTCTGGTAAAATAAAAATATACAGTTTGTCTATTTGTTACAGAGGATAGTAATTAGATAAAATAAACAAGTCTCAAACAGATGGATTCAAAATGAGAGTGTTTCTCTTTGTATTACTTTTCTATACTTTAATGTCGCACCTTTTCCACAATGTGGTACATTTGTTTTGTATTGTTATAATATAGTTAGTCAAACTGTTTGCAGTTGTTTCTTCAGTTACACAGTTGATAACAATTTTTCTATTTGAGTTTTGTCATTCTATGGAATTCATAGATGATATATATCCTTTTTTTTTAAAGTAAACAGCTATAAAATAAATAAAAGAAAAGACAACAGTGTGACTGTAACCACCTTCACCTAACTATGCTCTCCCAATACCTATTAAGTGATAATGAAATAAAACAAGTCCCTAACATTGTTTTACTCAACAAACATAAATTAAATCAAACGATGATGAACCTCTCCTCCTTAGCTCAGACCGAACATCGAGTCATGGTGACCTTAGCTCGATGCTCCTGTGTCGGGCTCCCGAGGTAAGAAAGATTCTTGACTCCCATCCATGAGCTTCTTGACTAAGCTGAAGGCATTTGTCTCATCCAAGTCTCACTCCCTTCCTGTTGGTCCCATGTAGGCCATGTTGTATTGTCTTCCTTCAGACTAGTAGTATATGGAAACAAGTCTGCCACATTGAAGATGGGCAAGATGCCTATTCCCGGTGGCAGTTGTATTTCATAAGCATTGGCTGAAAAGTTTCAAAGAATTTTGCAAGGGTCATTCTTCTTGTATTTTATTTTGTTGTATGCACCTCTAGGAAAACGTTTCTTGCGTAATTATGTGAGGAATTCATCCCCCACATTATATTGTACCTCTCACCGTTTAAAATCTTCTTGCTGCTGATATTGTTGATTGCTGTCCTATAGCTTCATTTTTACGTGCTCGTGTAGATCATTCATTGCTTTGGTGAAATCTTCCCCATTAGCACTCCATCTTTCCTACTATCCCAGATCTCGTAACTCATGCACTTCATAGGAATGCATGACATATATGATCTGAAAAGGATTGTAACCCGTGGTGCGATTAGGTGAGTCTTTGTAAGTGAATTCTGCCTGGGCAAGTACACGATCCCACATTCATGAATTTTTCGTGATCAAACTTTGTAGCAAGTTCCCCAGAATCCTGTTTACCACCTCTGTTTGCTCGTCAGTCTACGGGAGATAAGCAGAGCTGAAGCTTAACTGTGTATCCATCTTTTTCCACAAGGTGCACCAGAAGTGCCCTGTAAACTTCACATACCTATTGGAAAGAATGGACTTAGGTAGGCCATGTAGCCTAATGATCTGTACGAAAAATAAGTGGGCCACGTGAGTGGCATCACTAGTTTTTTTACAAGGGATGAAATGTGCCATCTTTGAATGCTAGTCTACTACTACCATCACCGAATCATAACCCGACTGCGACCTTGGTAGACCCAAGATGAAGTCCCAATTGACTGAGTCCCACAGTCTACTCAGAATGGGAATGGTGTGTAGAGTCCCATATTCTGACCATGTCCTTTCGCCAACTGATACACTTTACATCTAATCACAAATCTCTACACATCCCTTCACATTCTTGGCCAATAATAAAAATGGTTGAGCTACTCTAATGTTTTTTCTATGCTGAAATGCCTGGCTAGACCTCCACTGTGCTTCTCCTGAATGATATTCTCTCTCATCAAACAATCGGGAATGCATAATTGTCCCCCTTTAAACAATAGCTTCTATTGGAAATTATAGTCCAACCATGGGCTATTGTTTCTTAGTGAAGGATTCTGACGGGCTTCATAAGCCTCTTTGAAATCTACATCAGTATCATACAAGTCTTTAAAATTCTCAAAGCCCAGCACTTATATCGTACTCTCGTGCAAGAGCAAGGCTCTTCTGCTCAATCCATCTGCCACCTTGTTGACCTACCTCCTAATGTGTTTCAACACAAAGGTGAAAATTTGTAAATATTCAACCCACTTAGCATGCTTGTGATCGAGCTCATGCTGTTGCATCATGTATTATAGCGCACATTTATCAGAAAATAAAACAAACTCACTTCCTAGCAAATAGCGTCTCCAATGCTTCAGTGCTTGGATGACAACATAGAATTCTTTATTGTAGGATGAATGCATCTGCCCACTCTCATTCAACTTCTCATTCAACTTACTGTAGGAATGGTCTTTTTGTGATCTTCTTATTCAGTAGCTGAAAGCTCTTCTCTACTGCCTCGGTCCAACAAAAAGTTTGACTTGCCTTTTTTATAGTGTCTAACATAGGTGCACAAATTTCCCTTAAATTCATTATAAAATTATGGTAAAAAATTGCAAACCTATGAAAACTATGTACCACAAACAGACTTTTTGGGGATGGCGAGTTAACGATTTCTACAATCTTCTCTAGGTCCATCTTCAACTCATTATCTGCAATCACAAAACCTAGATAAACCAGTTTTTTTAAGAAAAGTAGATTTTTGTAGATTTGTGAGTAGCTTATTCTGCTACAATTTTCCAGCACACTTTGAACATGTCAAAAGTGTTCCTCCTTAGTCTTACTGAAAATTAATATATCATCAAGATAGACTATTACAAACTTTCCAATGAACTCTTTCAACATTTTGTTCATGAGCCGCATAAAGGTACTAGGGACATTAGTTAATCTGAATGGCATTACCATCCACTCATACAGCCCCTCATTGGTATTGAAGGTTGCCTTCCTCTCATCCCCTTCCCTAATTCGAATATGATGATAACCACTCATTAGATCAATCTTCGAGAAGTATGCTGCCTTGCTAAGGCAGTCCATCATATTGTCCATCCGTGGCAGTGGAAATTTGTACCTGATGATAATCTTGTTGATGGCCCTCGAGTCTGTACACATTTGCCATTCTCCTCCTTTCTTGGGAGCGAGAACTATTGGAACTACGCAGGGGCTCAAACTCTCCCTTATTATCCCTTTATCTAGCAATTCCTACACTTGTTTTCTCATTTCCGTGTTATCTTTGGGGTTCATTCGGTATGTTGCATTGTTCGATAGATGTGCTCCAAGTATAAAGTGAATATGATGACTTATACTTCTCTTAGGAGGAAATTTATTTGGTAAGTCATCCACTACTATATTGTTGAATTCCTGTAGCATTTTTTGAATTTCCGCAGGAAAATCAGACACTTCTATGTGTAACAACATTGTTTTTTCCCTTCACACAATAGCATAGTTCACTTCACTATCTTCAATCTGCTTCAAAAACTGTTTTCCACCTATTAGTAACACTCTCGTCCTGCTTATGGCTATTGTCTCCTCCTCCTTCATGGGCACAAGTGTGTGCTTGATCCAATCTTTGACAAACTTGTAACAATTTGTCTTCCCATCATGCAATACCTTCCAGTCATACTGCCATGGCCTCCCTAGTAGTATATGGCATACATCCATTAGCATAATATCACAAATAACCTTGTCTTTGTACCTGCCAATATGGAACTCAACTTCACACTATTCGTCAACCAACAGTTGATGGCCTTGCTACAACCAAGATACCTTATAGGGAGTGGGGTGCTTCAGCTGCTTCAAACCCAACTTCTCTACCATCTCTGTGGAAACTAGATTATCTGTGCTCCCACTATCGATAATCAACATGCAGCATTTTCTGTGCAACTTACAAACTATCTGGAATAATGCTTTCCTTTGAGTTTGTTCAACTGTCTCCTTGATTGGTTTTAACAACACTTTATTGAGAACTAAGGCTTCCCCTATTTCAGGCACATTCTTTGCTTCCTGAGCTGGTACCTCTACTTGCTTTGGCTACACAGCAAACACTCATCTTTGACCAGCTTGTTCCACTTCACGACATTTGAAAGACCTGTGCTCCAACATGTGGCACCTGTAGCACTGATAGTTAGCTGCTTTTTCTCGGCCATTTCCTCTTCCTCGCTGATATGGCCTTCCACCTCTAGTGATATCTCCTTTTTCTACTGTCCCAGAAGTTTTAGAACTGTTTCCCTCTTCACTATTGCTGGCAATTCATCCTCTGCCATAGGACTATCCTTTTCCTCTTTTGGTTCCCCATCCTCCTCTAGTATTTTGTTTTCTAGTGATCTTGTCCTCTACCTTCATGGTAGTTTGGTAGACTTCCTCTATATTTTTTAGTGAAAGAATGCTGATTTCATCCAATATTTCCAATCTCATACCATTTACATACCTTGCTATTTTTCCTGGGGTGTTCTCCATGTCGAATTTACCCAGTAGAATCCTTGAGTATACTCTCTCACTGTCATCCATTTTTGCCTCAAATTTTGCACTTGTCGATACAGGGTAATCTGGTAGTCTTTGGCAAAAAAATTTCCCTTTAACTTAGCCACCATTCTAGGACATTTCTTTATTGGCAACTTGTTCATCCTTCTTCTTTCCACTTGGATATTGTCCCACTATAGGGCTACGTGTCCCTTTAGCTCTATTTCAGCAAACTTAACTCTATGATCTTCATTGACCTCTTCACACTCGAAATATTTGTCCAATTCACTCATCGAGTCCAACAAAACGTTTGTGGACAAGCTCCCATCATAATTTGGAATTTTTGGTTTATCCTTGCTACTAGCCAATAGGGCCAACCCCAACAATCTCATTCCTGGTCCTTCTTCATCTAATCCATCTATTGTAACTGTGGCTTCTTCTTAGCTATCATCTCCTACCTCTGCATCCCTTCTCCTTCCTACTTCAACTGCCTCCAAATGGGCAGTAAGGATCTTGATTTCCTCCCGCAATACTTTCTCTGATGCTCTCTGAGCACCTCTACAATGACCATGTCTCCCAACCTCAATTTCTCAGGAAAACTCTAAATCCTGCTATGATACCACAATATGATCAGACCAGCCCATGACTTAAGGTTTAACAATAACAATAATTATTAACACCAATGATTTAATCAAAAAAATTCTGATTAGTCAGTAATCAAAGGTTAACGCTGATATTTTGTTAGTATTGATGGTTTTATTTATTATTGGTACGATGGTTGGTGAGTGGACAATTTTCCTGGTCTCACGTTTCCTTCCCGCTCTCCAACTAACCCTAACCATCGCTTCATTTCACTCCGGCATTTTCATTTTTCTTTTCTCACTAGTGGGAGTTTTGTCCACCAGTTTTGTTGGTGACTATAATGAATTCGAGCCTAACACTCTGTCCACGCCCAACTATGGGTTTTTCTATTGGTTGGTTGGAAACTCTCATCACTATTTGTCTTGAATATATCGTTAGTTCAGCTCTTTCATTAATTTGTTGGCTTTGTCGATTTTACGTGAGGGTTTCTTTGTTTTCTTGTAATCTAGTGCTCTTCTAGTGGTCATTGTTTCTCCTTTCGTTCCTTATGAATTCTGCTGAACTACTTCAATGATATTAGTTGCCTCAATGATTAGTTCTTCGTTTGACTTATCTGCAATGTATTTGTTAACATAGGTTGCAGCGACGAAGGACTCTTTCCTCTGCGTCGTTCGGCTCTGGCAAGGTAATGGCTCCTTCCGTGCTAAAATCTATTTCCTCATATTTTCTTATGAGCTAAAAATTGTTGTTCCTCGTGAGAAGGCTTCCCTTTAGTGGCCGCAACCCAAACGTGGGTTCATTCATCTAGTGCTTTCTAATACGTTGGTAAGTGCTTTTGGGTTTCTTCTTCTCCTCATTCGTTCCTTTTGTCCTTTTGTATGTTAATGTTAACTCTTTTTCATGGTTGTTGTGCAGGTTGGAATGCTCTTAGTTTAACTGCTACTCAGCCCTTCCTCCAAACAGAACTGGTAGGGTTGCTCCTCGTTGAAATTTGTTCGGTTTGAGGATTTCCCAAGTTAATTTCTTCCTTGGGGTAGTCGATCAATAGCCTAGGAAGTGGGTCTCTATTGTTTTGTCTTTTGGTAGATGGCAAAATGGCCTTCGGGCCCACTTGTATATGATCTAGTTTGTTCTTCAATGGACTGTAACTGTTTAGGGTTATAACCCTAACCCTCATTCACTATCTTTCTCTCGGAGGAGGGTTTGTTCAGCCTTAGGGTTTACTGGACTTGAATAGTCTATAATTATATATTTCATATGTCGATCTTGACATTGAATTATTTCTAATGACAAATGAAAAAGAAGTCTCAGCTTAGAGGGTTACCTTGCTTGTGAATGCATTTCACTATGGTTGTATTTAATTTGTTAGCTGCTATGGTTGTTGCTTGTTCTAATATTTCTAGAACTGTTAATGTGGTTGGAACCGCCTACTCAGTTTCGTGTTATTATTATGTCTCTGTGTGTCAATTGATTTTTGAAACCATGTCTCTACTAGTCACTTGGTTTCTGGAACTTCGTGATTTCTTGTCTGGAAAGATTTATGGTACAATAAAAATATACAGTTTCTCTATTTCTTAGAGAGGATAGTAATTAGATAAAATCAACAAGTCTCAAACTGATGCATTCAAAATGAGAGTGTTTCTCTTTGTATTACTTTTCTATACTGGAACGTCCCACGTTTTCAACAATGTGGTACATTTGTTTTGTATTGTTATAATACAGTTATTCAAATTGTTTGTAGTTGTTTCTTCAGTTACATAGTTGATAACTATTTTGCTATTTTAGTTTTCTCATTATGTGGAATACATGGATGATATATATCTTTTCATTTTTTTTTTTTTTTAAAGTAAATAGCTGTAAAATAAATAAAAGAAAAAAAAAGCAAAAGTGTGGCTGTAACCGCCTTCACCTAACTATGCTATCCCTAAATACCTATTAACGCATAATGAAATAAAACAAGTCCCTAACATTGTTTTACTAAACAAACATAAATGAAATCAAACAATGATGAACCTCTCCTCCTTAGCTGAGACCCAACACTCGGTCATGGTGCCCTTAGCTAGATGCTCCTGCATCACCTCCCTTGGTGGTTTAGTGTGATGGCTTAGTGAAACATCACACCATTGAAAATATTTTCAAGCTAAGACAAGTCAGTTTGTAGAGTGGTCCATTTGATATCTTTGATGTTCTTACTTTATGCATGCCCTTCCACGATCATGTTCTCCTTTTCCGTGACTACTCTCAAAGAAATTCCAACAATGTTTAATGTAGGTTTTCTTATGAAGACGACCTAGCCAAAAGAATGATCGGGAATATTTGAATTGACTTGCACATCCATATCACCATATCCAATGTTCATTGAATTTTATTATATGACCTTTCAATGATTCATAAATATTATCAAAACAATGTTGTACACAAATGTGTATCATGTGTATGATCATTGCTAATATAAAAGTGATATTATTTAATAACATGTCGATTCTCACTCGTGCTTTCTATATGATCAACATTTTCTTCAGCATGTCTATATAAAATATTGACAGGGATAGAGACTTGGTCAGAATGATACTATTCACTTTGTATTTATTTTTTTTGTAAATAACGATATTATGTATTACTAAAAAACCAAAAGATTACAATGTTTTGGTTGTGCAGGGGAGAGAGCCCAATAAAGGGCCAACAGAAAAGCTAGATGTGGCCTTGGTATTATCTTTTTTGAATAACATCCAAGGCCAAAACGGGTTCTATGTTCTTTGATGGAAACAAAGGAGAACCCTTTTTACAACATCCTGAAAAAGGAGAGTATTACCTATAACTAAAGTAGAGCAGGCTAGGCATGAGTCTAGTAATTCTGTGACTAAGAATTTCATGGTAGTGAGACCTCTGCAGAGGAAAAGAATCAAAGGAGAGTTTGTTGAAGCCATTCCTGTTTGGTGGTCACAAGATCATCATCCAAGCTAATGGGGGTCTCCTCGTTGCTTCCCTCTTGTTGTGTGATAAAGTTCACGAAACTGGTGGAGGCTCCTGTGGGCTCCTTCTTGATTCTTGACATGCCTTCTTTGATGGAAACAAAGGAGAACCCTTTTTACAACATCCTGAAAAAGGAGAGTATTACCTATAACTAAAGTAGAGTAGGCTAGGCATGAGTCTAGTAATTCTGTGACTAAGAATTTCATGGTAGTGAGACCTCTGCAGAGGAAAAGAATCAAAGGAGAGTTTGTTGAAGCCATTCCTGTTTGGTGGTCACAAGATCATCATCCAAGCTAATGGGGGTCTCCTCGTTGCTTCCCTCTTGTTGTGTGATAAAGTTCACGAAACTGGTGGAGGCTCCTGTGGGCTCCTTCTTGATTCTTGACATGCCTTCAATTGAAAAATAGACCCTTTCCATCATCTTCATCCTCATGACCGTATGTTGCAGTGAATCCTGAGTTAGTAACCAATAGTGGTGGACAATTGAACAAAGATGACAAGCTTCTTAGTAAGGTTTTCAATCTTTGTTTTGAGTACCTTGGTGTGGTCATCCTACTCTTACATTGGAAGCCCCATGTTTCTATGGTTTGGGCATAGAGGCTCTTGTGTGCTCTGGTGAGTGTAGGATGAGGGATCCAAGCGAAGTTGATTTCAAATTCCTTAGTCATGACCTCTCTACGAAGAACACTTGCATGGGCTTCTAAATTTTTTATGCATTGTTTTGTTTATGCATTGACAACTGCCACATTGCTCAGAGTTGCATGCCTCGCAGAGGTCTCCGCACGGGTAGTAGGAGCGAACCCAGAGAATTCCATCAGGAAGCAGTGCGAGTTTGCCCTCCCACACGATTGGAGTAAGAGAAGGAGCTATTCTTCGAAGCCATGACAAAAACAAAGACGCTGGGGAGCGATAGGAACTAGAGAACAAATGATGAGTGGGGAGTGAAGAAAGCAGAGGAGAGTATGAGAGGGAGAAAGGGGGGGTATATATAGAGGTCAAGGGATGAAGGGAGGCATGGGGTAGGGAATATGGGAAGGAAGGGGAAGCATATGAAGAATGGATGCTAGGTGGTGGGGGAAGAGCCAAGCAGAAAGCATGTGATGGGGAGGCAACATCCACACAAGGGAGAAGGGAGGTGGAAGTAAGGTCCATGACATCTAGTAAACCGAGGATGGGTCTGGGTGTGTGTGCCGCAATTATGTCCTTCCTTGTATATTTGGAATTGACCTTCAAATGATGAAGGGTACGCAAAGAGTTATAGTTCAATAGATTGGATATCTTTACCATTAATGGGTGCGTAGTAATGATGGACGTCCCTGTCCTCCAGACCCTTCAATGCTCTCGAGTTCGGATGAGGTGTCCTAGATGTACCCTCCTTTGTAAGTCTGTCTGTGATCTTATTACCACTCCTTCTAATGGAGTGAAAGTCAAGGCCTGCCATTCTGCCTATTTTTTGTTTGATTCACTGTATAATTTTGTTTATTCATGAATTGTAAGAGAATTTTTCTGCATCGATGCACTGCTGTAATTTTTTCCCTATCTCGGTGGCTAGCGTGGAATCTCCTTCCACGATGAGAGGGATAAGATTTAAATTGTGTGATATGGTGATACGATTTTCCAGAGCGTGAAGTTCAACAACGTTACTTGTGGTTGAACCTATCATTCCCTCATATATCCAAAATATTTCACCTTTTGAGCTCTTGAAGAACCCTCCAAAACCTAAATGGCCTCGATTACCTTTTTTTGTTCCATCATAGTTGAGCATTAAGGTGCCTAACTCTAGGGGCCTCTAGATGTATTTTTGATTGTCATACCTGGAGAAGGAGGTGACTTCATTAACCATGATCTGGGGAATGCCCATTTTTGAGAGAATTCTCACTTCAGAGTTGGTGGGAGGGGCTTTGGAAGTGTGAGTGGGTAGAGAAGTCATAGTTTCCTAGATTTCTCTTTTGATATTCACTATTATAATTTCCTCCTGAATGGAGATTCCGCAAAATATTCTTGCATTGCGCTCCTTCCAAAGTGCACAGTAGAACAAACCAGGAATTAGATTTCGTGTGTGATTGGTAAAAGGATGTGAGGAGAAGGATGATTTCTAATTTGCGATGGTGTTATGTAATGAGAAGGTATTCCAATCTGAGATGCTGAATACCAATAATATGTAGTCCCCAAATTTGGATGCATATAGGCATTCATTCATAAGGTGATTGGGAGTTAATTCTTCTTTCAGATAGAATTGCCATATGGAGGGACCAACGAAGCCTTTTCTCCTTAAGTTGTCCCATGTTAAGATTTTCTTGTGCATCACAAGCCATATAAATATAAATAACTTTGGCCAATACTTCTAGTCCCAGATGGAATTCCATTTCAATTGTGGTTACAGTTGATCCAACTTGGCAATGTATCTACAAGCTTCTTTTAAATTGAAGAGACCTGTTGAATTTTTGCCCCACCTGATTTTGTCCTGAACATAGTTAAGGAGGATTTGTATTTTCTAAAGTTTTGAAGAAATATTAGACCAATATTGAGGATTATTATGGGGAGTCGAATCCTTTTGATCCAACCGGTTTCTCCATCTATCCTCTTCCTCACTCGGTATCCAATACTGGCTTACTTTATTCTTTTCTCTATTTTGTATTTTGGTCTTGATTTGATGGTATTGAAGAGAGCCTTGTTTCCATTTCTAATCTCTCAGAAACTATGTTTTTGAATGATATCTCTATTCTCCCACTCTTGATTCCAGATAACTGATCCTTTGATATTTCTATTTGGCCTCATGATTTGCTCCTGTGAAAGGGAAGGGGTGTAATCAGATTTCCATAGGATTCCCCAAGTAGAGTTGGGAATTTTAATCCATCTCCATAAGGTTTTGGCACCCAGGGCCTTACCCAAAAGGTCTATGTCTCTTAAACCAAGGCCTCCATCTTTTTTAGGCTTGCAATTTTTTTCCAATGCACCCAGAGCCCATTTCTACTTAACCTCTGTGCCTAAACATAAGAAATCCCTCTACATGTTTTTGATATCATTTGAGGTCACTTTCATGTAAAAAAAGTTAAATAAAAGTAGAGCGGGATGGCCTGAAGAACAAATTTAACAAGGACAAGACAAACTACCCAATTGAGGGATTTGAAGGTCCAATTGGCAATTATTTTCTTCATCTTATTGATTAGGTATTCCTAAATATCCCTTGAGAGTGGCATGTACATCAGGGGAACCCCTAGGTAGTTGGAGGGGAGGGTGCTAATGCGGAATTCCATAAGTTTGACGATGTTTCTGCATATCGGCAGTGGGGTGTTAAAGAAGAAAAACTTGTATTTTTTAGGGTTGATAGTCGTACAAGAGGCCACAAAGAAGTCAGACATAATGGAGTTAAACGAGGAATCTTATATAATTGTCGGGAGCACCATAAGAAGGGTGTCATCCATGAAGTTTTGGTGAATGGAGGGGGGAGCATATGCATAAGGCTGAAGGCCCGAGAGCTTGTTAGAGTACAACTCAACAGAAATAGAGCGGGCTAAGTCCTTGAGCCATTATGACAAAGAGGAAGGAAGAGATAGGATCTCCTTGTGTGATGCCCCTCATAGAATTGATGGGTTGCGAAGGGAAAACATTGACCAACATGGAGAAAAATGCTCCTGACACCACTCCATGATCCATTTGATGTTGTGTTTATGGAACCCAAATTCTTCCAGAACCTGTCTCATATACTCTCAACTAATTTTGTCAAAGGATTTGGACATGTTCAATTGAATCATCATGCTATTTTTTTTTTTGTTTTTGAGATTGTGGAAGAGCTCGTGACAAGAGATTATACCTTCCAGGCTTTGCCTCCATTCCATGTAGCCGGATTGCTGATGGGAGATAAGGAGAGGCAGGATAAATTTTATCTAATTAGCGATGACATTGGAGATGATTTTGTAAATGACATTGTAGAGGGATATAGACCTAAATTTGTCTGGATAGTCAATATATTTGCATTTAGGAAGCATGGTAATGAAAGTGGAGTTGAAGACTTTCAGGATAGACTTCTAAATGCGGGACTCTTCCACAATTCCATGGACTTCTGGTTTGACGATGCTCCAACAATCTTTGTAGAAGTCAATGGCAAGATCGTTTAGGCCAGGATATTTTCCATTAGGAACTCTCATTATTACATCCTGCACTTCCTCGAGGGACACTTTTCTTACAAGCATTTTGTTATGCTATTCAGTGAGGCTTTTCGCGATATGGTTGGTGATCTTTTTAATTTCCTAAAATTGGTCATTCATTGGCTCTTTTAGAAGACAACTAAAGTAATGTGAAAGATTGAATTCCAACTCCTCTTGAGAGTGAAAGAGATGACCCTCTCAGTTCTTTAGAACCAAAATTATATTGTTCCTGCTAGGCTGTATCATTGATTTATGGAAAAAAATAGTATTTGTTTCCCCACATTTCAGCCAATTGGTTCTTGATTTTTGTCGCCACAACTTCTCTTCTTGGATGGATCTTTCCTCCCAACTTTGCTATAATATTTGTTCCTCTTTATTTGTGCTCTCTATGAGCCCTTATTCAATTATATTTTGTTGGAGCAGTTCTAATTTTTGCTCCATTTGTTTTTTCTGTGATGATGTTGCCAAATGATTATTTGTTCCATGCTTTTATTTTCTCTTTGATATATTTTAGCTTTTGTTGCAATTTGTCATTTTGTTGCCCAATCTAGTGGGAGGATTTGACCACCATTGTTTCATTTCTTCCATGATGTCCGGGTGATCCAATGAGAAGGCCTCGAATCTGAAAGGTTTATCTTTCTGGCCACTGGAAATTTGAACCTTGAGAGAGATATGCCAATGATCCAAGACTGCCCGCTCGAGGATTCTCACCTCTGTTTTCCAAGAGGTGAGATAAGTTTCCTTTTACAAAAGGAAGCAGTCTATCAATGAGGTTATTTGATTGTCTCATCCTCTCCTATTATTCCACGCAAAAGTTCTGTTACTCGTAGGAATGTCTATGTGGTTGAGGATTTTTATGGTAGTAAGGAAATCCTCAAAGTCCTTATCGAGCTTTCAAATACCATCTTACTTCTCAGCCAGATTAGTTATTATATTAAAGTCACCTTCTATGATTTCGAATGGAAGATTTAGAGGATATAGGAGGTTGGAGATGCATTAGAGAATTTTTATTCGGTCTATAACCTTGTACGAGGTGTAGACATTTTCTGTGATGATACTCTCATTGTTGTGAATGATTTTGAGGACCACTATGATGGAATGACAAGTGACCAAGGAGGATATGAGGTAAAACTTGGAGGTTCTCCATAGGTTCATTATCCCTCCTGTCGAACCAATTTTCGAGTTGACTAAGAATCTGTAAGACTTGAAACAAGAGTTGAGAAGGAGAGGGGGGTGTACCGACTCGAGTTTGCTTTCTTGAAGTAGAAGGATATCCAGATTATTAGACATAATTTTGTTTTTCAAAGTTCGTTTCTTCCCATGACTCTTCATTCCCCTAATATTCCAAGAAATAGAATTCACTAATATGGAGAGGGATTAAGGGCCATAGGTTTTACCTTTCCTTCATTGATTAGCTTGGCTGCTAGTTCTTGGAGTAGCTGACTGGTGGTATTTCTACCTCTTCCCCATCATGGGGCTTTGAGGATGAGTCCTCCTACTGGAATATTTGCTACTATGCCCTTTCATGCCATACTTTCTTGAATGGGGTGGAGTGCTCTGAGTTTTAAATATTCTTGGAGTAGATAAGCACCTTGAACTTTTTGAAGTTGGCGTTCTAGTATAGATTTAACTTCATTTAATTTCCAAGCCTCTATATCTGTTGTTAAATCTACCCCTTCGAGAGCTTCTTCTATGGCACTTTCCTTTATTGTTTGTTCTATTTCTATTTTCTCCATTTTCGTATCATATTGTGAGTGCTCCTTCCCGCTATTCATATAGATTGTGTCCCTATCCTCATATTCTCTATCTGCTTGGTTCATGCCCTATTCTCCTACTTCATCCCTTGTCAAGTAGTTGGGATGTCTTTTCTCCTAAGTGATGTTTAGTGCATTGAATTGGTTTTGAATTGCCTCTTTGTGTTGACTCTTATTGGGGATTTCCTTTTTCATATTGTTCTTGTTCTTGGAGATTACTTTAGTGAAGCCTTCACTTTCCTTTTTTTCTCTTGTCTGCTCAGGAGATTGATGGGTTTTGTTAAGAGGATAGTCTCAAAAGAGATGCTTGTACTCATGGCACTTCCTGCATCTGAACGGGATATGTTTGTAGTCTATATTTTGAAGCTAGACTTCATCCCTACATATTAATTTGATTCTTCTGGAAGGGCTCCAAAGACATCAATATATATGTAGATATGAGCATAGGAAACATAGTTTCCACTTGTCATTCCTACATACATTTTGATATACTCCCCCAATTGGTCTTCTAAACCTTTTAAGACCGAAGGAGCCCAATAATTAGTTGATAATGAGTATAGGTGAACTAAGTCTGGAACTCTTGTGAAATCCTCCTTTTCCAGTGTGAAGTTATCCTTCCAGAATCTCATGTATAATCCGGTTAAGTTGTACAAATAGGGTCCTCCTTAAAATATTATATCTCTATCCTCTAGGAGATCAAAGATAATTGTGAAAAATCCTTTAGATACCAATTGTAGTCTTATCTCTCCCTTAGATGACCATTTAATTTTAATCCACTAGCTCAAGGCTCTTCCAGTTGACCGGATGCACATAAAATTGCATATTACTGCATGTTCCTGCATGTATTCTCTGTAGACTACTACTCCTAGGCCCTCAATGTCCAGTTCCGGTAATTTCTTTACAATGGGTTGCAGTTGTTCTTTTTCTTTTCCGTCTATTCTTGCATCTTCTCGTGAGATTTTCTTGGATTCATGTCTACTAGGAAAGGCATGTCCAAGGCCTTTCCATTTGCTATTCAAATATCTTTTCTTTTCCCTTTCTCTATTGCTTTAATCCTATGAGGCAGTTCCATTTGTTGATAGTGTATTGTTCATTCTCTATACGAGTTTCCTCTTATCATGCAAAAGGAAGAGTTGGAGGGAAAATTAGTGAAAAATTAATCTTGGTCTAGAGGCCTACTGGTGACCATGTCCTTGAGTAATTGGGCACCAAGGTTCTGAAGCGATTCAACCATGACAACCATGGGACAACATCGCCCTGAACAGCTGTGCTATAGGAGGCTACAAAGATCATGAACACAGATTAGGTCACCTACATTATGAATACAAGAAGAAAAAAAAGCGCAATCTGAATCATTTACCTTTTCACTTTGTATTTCATTTTGTGTGACAAATGTGTAATTCTCTACAAAATAAAATATTGACACAATGGTCCCAAGTGGAGAAATTCTGCTTGAGTTTTTTAATTATAGGTGTTGCCATCAAGATCTATGCAAATTATTGGTGTGCTTTTAAATTCATGTCTCAAATTTCTTTAAAAGATAAATCACAAAAATTTCTTGTTCATGTAAATCAATCATTTTATTATTTGTACTATCATTTGAACTAATCGATCTATGGATATATTCATATCTCTTCCATTTCTCTTTTATGTTAGACAATGATTGTTTATTTCTATCAATATAACATTTATTGTGAAATAAAGTCAAATTTCAACATTGATCACATTTTTTACCACCAACACATTTTTTTTGGTTTAATATCTCATGACTTTCCCTTGCAAATAGAGTTTCGGATATGAAATCATGGATAGTGGAAGGAGGAGGTGATTTTTTGTAAAATTTTTTATCAAAATTAAGGAAGGTGTCATAATATAATAAAATTCCACATGGTAAAGACAACAACAAGTTTCAAGTACAATGATAGGTTTAACATACCATTGTTTTTGTTGCAAAAAAGCATTGATTGAGACATGCTAAAATTGGAAACTAGGACCAAACATAACGTGGGTCATCTTATTCATGGTTGATAATATTTTTATTGGATTCCTCTCATCAAGAGGTGTAGGATTGATATAAATATCATTTGATTCCAATAATTATTCATGGAGATATGAATTTATTTTGATTATGGAATTATTATAAAGCCGACCTACAACTCATGTAGGTTGAGAAGCCCAACAGTCGCATCTTTTCAAACACCAATGTTGTGTATAAATAAAGGAGGAATTTTCCTCGTTTGGACTCACTCATCTCATCACATCTCTCTCTCTCTCTCTCTCTCTCTACTGCGTAGAAAATATTCTCTCCTCTACTATGCAGAAAAGGGTCTGTCCCTCACACATGTGAAGCTGAAAGTTGTTGAAACTGAAGCTGCAACTGTAGAAGTAAATTTTGACCTGTGTGAACCAGAAGATCTCCTCATATAAACTACATTGTAGGTTCATATGAACCTCCTCTGAAAACCACAACTTTTGGTGGTGGAATCAAATCAATCTGACAGATGGTTTGCAAGATATCGACTACCCTAGTTTGAAGGAAGCTGCTGAAATTGAAGTTGCAACTGCAGAAGTGAAGTTTGACCTACGAGGACCAGAATATCTCCTCATCTAAACTATATTGTAGGTTCATCTGAAATTCCTCTAGAAGCTGCAAATTTTGGTGGTGGATTTGATCCGATCCAACGATTAGTTTGTGAGATATCGTCTGCCCTAGTTTGATGATGAAGATGCTAATGTTGATGCTGCTAATCTAGGGTTTGCTACTACTGATATAAATCATAAATATTGTATTATTTATCTCTACTAAATTATTGAAGATAAAAGAAGATTTGATCAAAGTGTTTCCCCACACATTGTGGGGTTTGTTGCTGGCTAGCCACCACATCTTGTGTCTCTTGTCTTGGCTTGTTTTATGTCGATTGTTTAATGTTCTATCTACACTTTGCTTTATGTACATGTGATTGCTAATCTGTGGAATATAATAAGAAAAATAATTAAATTGTTATAAGCATAGAACATACCATAACTTAACATGGCATCAGAGTTGATGTGAAGACAAAGCTCGAGCAAGAGCAAGATCAATCACCGAAGAGAAGATAGGCAAGGCTATCCTAGAAGAACAGAAAGTGTTAGACCATTTGAGAGGCAATATTGTTGAGCCTCTGTCAAATGCATCAACTACTACCATGTACAAATGGAAAATCGGAGAAGTGAAAATAAGGAAGATCATCCAGGACTCTATTGACAAGCACTTGGTGGCCTACATCTCTGACCTGAACACCTCGAAGGAAATCTATGATAGATTGGTGAGTTTATTTAAATTTAATGATGCAAATCAAGTTTTGTTTCTTAGAAACAAGCTGAGGGAAATCAAGAAGGGTAAAGATGAGAAGATGCAAGCATACTTCTTAAGAATCACCGAGATCAAGAATGATCTCCTATCTATTGGGTAGACTATTACTGATAGGGAAATGGAACTCACAACTGTTGGAGGATTACCATCCAAATGGTATGTGTTCAGGACTACTCTTTTGGAAAATCATGTAATTCTTGGTTTCAAGGAATTAATGGCTAGATGCATTCTAGAAGAAACAAGGGTAGAAGAGCAAGAAATACCCTTCCCTAAAGGTCCTTCTATTGCTTTTTCTTCTCATTCTAAGAAAAGAGATAATTCCAAGTCTAAATCAAAAAGAAAGGTTGGACCTAAGGGTGGAAGAAAAGGATGATGTTACATTTGCAATAAAGCAGGTCAATATGCAATGGAATGCCCTGATAGAAAGGACTCTCACCGTGATGATGATCAAAATCCCTCTCATGGTAATCGAGGGGATGGAAAATTCAATAGCAAAGGTAAAAGGAATGCTAGAAATCAAGGAAGAGGACAACCGTTCAAGAAGGCTAGAAATTCTAGGATGTATCAAATGCATCTGACCTCAAAAAGAACCTGGTGTCCATCTTGGGAATGGAAGACAAGGGCTACAAGGTAACCTTCAACAATGGAAAGGTACGTATATGGAAAAAAATTGATAACAATACCTTTACTCTTGGGTTTCATGTTGATTCATTATATCAAGTCGATGGAAGTCTGCTAGGTGTCATATCTTATGACACATATTTTTAGTTCAAACTTTGGCATCAGAGGTTTGCCCACCTTCATTACAAAGCTCTTCCTAGCGTAAGACAAATGGTAACAAGAATGCCCAAATTCTGTGTAGAGAAAGAAGGTGTAAGTTCAGGATGTGCTGAAGGAAAGCTCAAAAGGGGACCGTTCCCTTCAAGCCAAATCAAGAACTCTGATATATTACAGTTGGTTCACTTAGGCATATCTGAGGCTGGCATTAAGAGGGAGACTACTACACCGCATACTCCTAAGCAGAATGGTGTGACGGAAAAGAAGAACCATATGATTGTGGAAGCTGTCTCTATGGGTACATGATGTAACAATGCCTGATGTGGAGGAACCCATGGATCTTATTTATCGACCTGAGCCTCCCTCTTTTAGGAAGAGGCCTTCATGGCTGAGGGGGATACTTGATGATGCTGAAGGACATGTTGCACCCTGAGGAAACTTCCGTGAAATTAAGAAACCTTACAGGTATCACGGATACCTGACCATCATGAGCACAGTCATACAAAATGAGCCTCCATCATTCTCAGATGTCGTCAAGAATCAAGTATGGAAGGATGCTATGACCAAAGAATATGAGTCTATTCTAGAGAATGATGTCTGGGAAGTAGTTCCCAAACCCCAGGACAAGACAATTGTCACTTATAAATGGCTTTACAAGATAAAGCATGTAGCAGATGAAAGTATGGAAAAATATAAGGCTCATTTTGTTGCTCGTGGTTTCTCCCAGAAGGAAGGTATAGACTATGATGAGATATTTGCACCTGTTGCTAGATATACGACTATCTGCTTGATCATAGCCCTTGCTACTTCACAAGGATGGAACTTACATCAGATGGATGTCAAGACAACATTCCTGCATGGCTCGATCAAAGAAGAGATATATGTGGAGCAACCTCAAGTATTGGAGATTTATGATAAAAATACTCATGTATGCAGGTTGAATAAGGCTCTCTATGGGTTGAAGCAAGCACCCCGAGCATGGTATGAGAGGATCGAAATCTACAAGATGAAGCTAGGATTCACTAGAAGTGAAGTCATTCCCATGAAAAACCTCTAATACTGGTGTTGTGTGTGGATGACCTATTTCTAACAGGTGCAGACCCTCTCATTCTTAAATGTAAGATGGAGTTGGCTTCTGAATTTAAAATGAAGGATGTAGGATTGATGAAGTATTTCCTAGGACTTGAACTGTGGCAGAAGCGAGGGGAAACTTTCCTATCTCAAGGAAAATATGTGGTGAAGATATTGGAAATATTTGGTATGGTGGAATACAAGCCTGTAACTACCCCAATGGATTTTGACTTCAAGAAGTTAAGCAATAGTGCTGCTGGACCTGTTTTATGAAATATTACCGAGTATCAACAACTCATCAGAGCATTAATGTTCTTAGTCAACTCATGTCCAGATATATGCTTCGTAGTCAACACATTGAGTGAACATATGGTTGAACCCCACCACATACATTGGATTGGTGCCAAGAATTTGTTGAGATATCTTCATGGCACAATCATTTATGGGTTAAGATACATTGCTATAGATATGATACTATTTGGATACAAATATGTTGATTGGGCAGGCAGTGTGGTGGACTGCAAGAGCACTTTCGGGTGCTGTTTCACCTTGGGATCTGCTTCAATATCCTGGATGAGTAGGAAGCAGAAGTCGGTGGATTTTAGCACTACCAAAGTAGAATATATTACTGCTAGCATGACCTTTCATGAGGCAGTCTGGTTGCGAAAGCTCTTCAGTGAGCTGTTTCGATTTACATTGGATACCACTGTGATTCTCTATAACAACTAGAGGTGGGATTCGATTATTGAGGATGCCCATATTTGTCGATTTCTCCAATAGATAGACATCATCTCGGATATGGTAAGTCGATGAGAAAGGAGGCTCCATTGCATTAAGATGATGTATAGGTCAATAGTCCTTGTCAAAGCCCCAAGGAAAGATGTAATCTATGATTTTCCCAAACGACTTCGAGTTGTCAAGGAACCCTTGTACAAGCGTCCTGCATGTTGCATACATTGAGCTCTGGGAGCTCTGAGGGCTTGTGGTTCTTACCAGAGAAACATAAAACCACAGGGTGACTCACCCTCCCCTGGTCATGTGCACTGGAACAAGGTGATTCGCTCTCTTGTGGGACAAGATGATTCGCTCTATTGTGGAATAAGATGATTCACTCTCCTATGTAATAGGATGACTAGTTCCCTTGTGAGGCTTGTATTGATGTGTTCTCCATGGTGATTATAGCAGGATTAATGTGTTCTCCTATGATACCTGGAATGATGTGTTCTCCATGGCGACTATAGCAGGATTGATGTGTTCTCTTGTGAGGCTTAGATTGATGTGTTCTCCGTGGCAATTGTAGCAGGATTGATGTGTTCTCCTATGAGGCCTAGATTGATGTGTTCTCCATGGTGGTTATAGTAGGACTAATGTGTTCTCCTATGAGACCTAGATTGATGTGTTCTCCATGGCAGTCGGGATTGATGTGTTCTCCATGGTGATTGTAGCAGGATCGATGTGTTCCCCTATGAGGACAGGATTGATTAAGTTCTCTTGTTGAGACATCCTACCCATGTAGTCTGGGACTCATGGGAAGTACCTCTCATCTAATCAATGAGAAGGGAAATGAAGTTAGGGACCATAGTAGTATTGATGGACTCATCGTTGTATCTACCGTACTCTCTACACTAGGATTACCTCCATTGATCTGGGATCAATGATACTGCTTTGGGACCAATGGTAGGAGTGGTACATTCTATTACACTGACTTCGGGTCGGTTGTTACTAGTCTGGGACCACTGGTATGCACTCTGAGACTGACTTTGAGTTAGTGGAGGATGTTATTGGTTTGGGACAAGTGGTAGGAGTTGCACTCACTATGACACTGACTTTTGGTTGGTTGAGACTCATCTGGGACCAGTGATACATACTTTGAGACCGACTTTGAGTCAGTATGATAAATCCTCAATCATTTCTTCTTCCTCTTAATTCAGACAAAAGCAAGGCAGGGAATAACAAAGCAAAGCCATATAGATCAATACAAGGTAAAACAAGAAAAAAAAGAATAGGCAGAATAGGGCAGAGCAGGGCAAGGGTCAGGCTGTACAGTGTAATGCATTTGATGGATGAATAGTAATGACTGATAGACAAATTGTAGATGAAGTTCTCCATAGTTGAGAGGGAGTGTTAAAATTGGAAATTAGGGCCAAACTTCATTTCAGTCATCTTATTCATGGCTAATAATATTTTTATTAGGTTCCTCTCATCGAGAGGTGTAGGATTGATATAAATATCATTTGATTCCGATAAGTATTCATGGATATATGAATTTATTTTGATTATGGAATTATTATCAGGCCGACCTACAACTCATGAAGGCTCAAAAGCCCAATAGTCGCATCTATTCAAACACTAAAATTGTGTATAAATACAGGAGGAATTTTCCTCATTTGGACTCACTTGTGTCATCACATCTCTCTCTTTCTACTGCACAAAAAAGATTCTCTACTATATTGTGCAGAAAAAGGTCTCTCCCTCACACATGTGAAGCCAAAAGCTGTTGAAACTGAAGCTGCAACAGCAGAAGTAAATTTTGACCTACATGGACTAAATGATCTCCTCATGTAAACTACATTCTAGGTTCGTCTGAACCTCCTCTGAAAGCTGCAACTTTTGGTGGTGGAATCAAGTCAATCCAGTAGACGGTTTGCAAGATATCGACTGCCCCAATTTGAAGGAAGTTGTTGAAAATGAAGCTGCAACTATAGAAGTGAAGTTTAACCTGTGTGGACTAGAATATCTCCTCATTTGAACTGCATTATAGGTTCATATAAAACTCCTCTAGAAGCTGAATCAAGCAGATTCAATGGTCGGTTTGTGAGATATCATCTGCCCTAGTTTGATGATGAAGTCGCTAATGCTCATGTTGTTGATCTAGGGTTTCCTACTACTGATATAAATCAGTTTTTTGAAGATGAATGAAGATTTTATCAAAGGGTTTCCCCACACATTGTGGGGTTTGTCCCTGGCTATCCGCCACATCTTGTGTCTCTTGTCTTGGCTTGCTTTGTGTCGATCGTTTAATGTTCTATCTGCACTTTGCTTTATGTACATGTGGTTGCTAATCTATGGAATATAATAAGAAAAAGAAGTAAATTGTTATAAGAATTGAACATACCATAACTTAAGAAGACATTAATTCCATGATTTTCTTCTATGAAATTATTAAACAACTCTATATGAGTGGTGTCCAAGACATGTTTTTCATGTTATTCATACTTACTTCGTCCTATTCTTTGCTACATCGCATCCCTTTCTTTTGGTGGAACACGTGAATTTTTTGTCCAATAATCATATATTATTTCTCTAACATATTCTCAAAGTCTATATTTATATGGTCTCGTAGAAATAATTGTCCAACAAGTGACTTCATAATTTACATTTATTTGCAATCGAAATTTACTATGTTTGTGCAATGTTTTTCATAAGGTCCCTAATGCTTTTTCCATATATTTTAGCAAACAAGTTTCTTTAGTATTTGATGAAACCACTACCATTTGTATTTCTCTACTTGCATATATATCACTTTTCTTTCTATATCTTCCAATTGATTTTAGAGCACTATTTATCTTTTGAATCACATTTTCTTTCAACTTTTTTTCTTTCATTAATTTTCAAATACACAATAGAGTTGTAGTTCCTTTTTATTTCTTTGATGTTAAGAGACCTCTCAGAATTTGAGATTCGACTGTCACATTTTCATCTTTGAAGAACTTATCAAAAATAACCATAACACGATATCGTATAACATAGTAGGATTTTTTGTCTCCATATGTGTGAGTGTCAACATTTTCTAACATATCATCGTCAATATTGATTTCGTTTGTACATATGAGAATTAAATTTAAATGGGTATAAATATTCATTAAATAATGAAATTAAAAATTAGAGTTTGAATGAGATTGAAATTAAAAAATATGTATAATTTCAATAATAAACATGGCATATATATACATACCTAATGGTGATTCAACTTCCTCACTTGAATCTCTTTCAACATCTTCAACAATATCATCAATCATTGCTTCATTATTTTTTTCACTTTGTCTTTCGACATTTTTTATCTCATCATCAATGTTATCATGAATATCTCTCTCAGTTTACATTGCAAAATATTTTTCAAATTACTTCATCAAGTAAAAAACAAATTTCACAATACACTAGTTAAATTTGAAATATCATTTATAATATTTACATTTACATACCTACTTCAACTTCTAGTTAAGATGGATTTTCCCTTTAAATATTTAAACATTCTTCCTTCTTTCTTTCGTAATAGTTTCTCATGTATTCTCTACCAGCCTCAATGCCTCTAATTCGATCACATTTTCTCTTGCATTTTCTTTGATTTCCTATGATAATTCAATCTATGTAGATTTTTAAAATCCAACCCAAAAAGTTAATTCCAAAATCCTACAAAAAAAATTCACTTCCAAAATTTAGTGCAACAAAATCACTTTAAAAATTCAACACAAAAGACTTACTTTAAGAAAAACTCACTTTAAAAAAACTCGCTTCAAAAATTCAGCCAAAAATATTTACTTAGAAAAAACACACTTTAAAAATTAAGCCTAAAAAACTCACTTTAAAAATTTAGCCCAAAAGACATTAAGAATTAAGGAAAAAACCCCACTTCAAAAATTTAGCCCAAAAGAATTTTAAAAATTACACCAAAAAAGTCTCTTTAAAAATTCGGTCCAAAAGACTTAGTATAAAAATTAAGCCCTAAAAAATTCCTTTAAAAATTTACACAAGAAGATTTAGTTTAAAAGTTCACTCCAAATGAGGAAAGAGTGTGAAAAGAATGTTTCGGCTCCATTAATTTATATAATTCTAGTAACGTGGTTTTCAGAGGGTCGCATTGTTTTGTTTTTGCTGCCAAAAGAAAATATTGACGCATTCTCGGCCCAACTTCTAAAAACAATTAGCTAAACTTTTAAATTAATTCGGCCGAATCAATTTGCCATTTATTTGAATAGGAACTATTGACAAACACAAGTTCAGAAGAATGTGCTTTTAATTTTTCCAAACTACTTTAACATGGAACTGTACACAACTCATCTCTGGTCACCTTTCTCCAACTTCATAATGGTTAAAATCCACCAAATTTGGTAAATTTACTTTCAAAACCAATACCAACATTTACATAATTGAATATAATTTTAGTAGATATAAATTTTATGAAATTTCATACAAATTTGCTAATTTTTATTAATTTTTTAATAAAAAGTTTGCCAAAAAATTCTGAACGTCATTATGATTTAGTAAAATCAAAATTTTGTATCTTCCAAAATACACTATAAAAAACTTGAAAGATTTATCGTTCATTACATTGGTATGTCTTCTATAGCGGGTATTTTTTAGATTTTTGGTTTATAACTATTATGTTGAGAAACTTGACGCTGTGTCAAACATCTTCAAAATGTGTATCTTTTCATAATGGTTCAACTCAAAAAAATTCTAGTAATTATGATGTGTATCAGTTGACCTTGTAAATATAACGATATTGAAGTACAGTTTGTCTACATTTTTACAACACGTTTTTTTCAAACACGCCAAGTTAACAAAGAATACACTAGTGCTAAAAATGACTTCTTATCAATCCGTTGAATTTTAAAGAACATAGAGTCAAACAATTTCTAAGTTGTATATCTAATAAAATTTCTAACAAGTTTTCTTTTTATTATAAACTAAAATTCTGAATAGAAAAATTTCTTTGGCTTGCCGAAAGTTGAAGAACTTCTAAAAATGATATTTTTTTTCTCAAAAAAGGGAAAAATGTGTAACCAAACTTCACATTTCAAACCCTAGCTTATGAGGAAATATAGCTTTCAGTATGAAAAAAATGTAGATGTCAATAAAGTGTGCCATCTATTTGATGAGGATAAGATCGACCAGATTTCTAGTGTTCTAGTCAATACCCATAATAGAAGATTCAACATCAGAAAGGATATAAAGATGAGTTATGCTTGTTATTTTGTTAGTCCCCTAGGTTGAGCCTCGTCGAAGTAGTTAAAATAAATCAATATCTTGTCACCAAATCCATTATCTTTTCATGGCAACAAAAAATAATAGTTTGTTCTCTCTTACTTGAGATCATGTAGCTGCCACGAGATAGACTGTCATGCCAAGTGTTAGGTAGGTCCCCAATTATTCCTATATTGTTTTCTTTCCTTTGTCATTTATTATTTTCATACATTTTCATCTTTCCATCTACTGACTTTTCCCCTAACCTTATATTCCTTTATATAATTCCTTATTCCTAAGCATTTTCATTTCTTTTACACTTTCCCTTTCCCTCTAAACCTTCATTACTCCACAATTAAAATATTTTATCCCCTACTCAATTATGTAGGGTAGGATGACAAGTCATTCAATTCTTGTTTGAAACATTCACACAAATAACTCATTCAATGTGATGAATAAAAAATTCAAGTCACACAATTTAACATAAAAATGTTATAATTGATCATTTACAATAAAATTTAACATATGTACATTCTAATTTTTTTTTCTCAATAAAGACTAATTCTATTAAAAGAAAATAAAAATATTGTTACAAGGAGGTCGAAACCTCAAAGGAGAGCCGAAATTGTCCATCACCACATCCAGACTATCCCAAGGTTGGAAAAACCATATACAAAATGCCCAAAAACCATACATTCATAACTGATCATGTTGGTAAACCATAGAAAGGTCAGATGGATGATTGTAACTATGCTATCTATACTAACCAGATACCCAAAGGTAAAAAAAACTGTAGAACCGAAGACTCGCTACAAAAAGACATTATCAAAACCAAAGAAACATAGTGGAGTGACCTGGAGAGCAAAGAGAGAAGTTGTGGAAGCAAACAGTGTAGGAATTTACAGGGTAAGTTCCTCAGACAGAACACCAAAAGGACACCGCTCACAAATAGATCACAGATTAATACACCAATATTTTGACGTGGTTAAAACCCTTAGAGAGGGAAACAGTCCACGGCCTGTGCCAACGTGGCTACTACAGGAAATTTATTAATAAAAGAATGAAAATTTACATAAGCTTCT
>APFE030610787.1:35531-58641 GCA_000404065.3 Pinus taeda | reverse complement strand
TGCGTGCTTGCTTGAGAAAACTCTTTTTCTCCCTACAAAACAAAAACACAAAACCCAACATGGACATGCAAAAAAAAACAAGCCTTACGGCTTAAAGTTAGCTTTACCCGGAAACTAAATATTTTCCTCAATGTTTCTGATTTTCTGAGATCACGGTAAGGTGCAGGGAAAAGAGCATACTCATGAGAAAAATTTTTTCCTTTCTATTTCTGATTTGCCCAAATCGCACAGAGTCGCAGGGAAAAGAGCATACGCAGAAATGAAAGGTATAGATCCGGTAAAAAAATAGCTAAATAAATCGAAACCGAAATAAACAGATTGAAAATAACAGTAAAGTTCAAATAAACACTGTATACCTCTAGATCTAAAAAATGACGCAGCTAGGGCTACCGGAAACCTTTTCACATGAAACGAAAGGGGTTCCTCACTAGAACAGATGCTCCCAACATAAAAGACTAGTCCTCTCGGCCCGAAAGTAGTCAGAAACAACAGATCTAGGAGATGGAAGTCACGGGCAGTTCTACCGGCTTCAGATTTGGATCAACAACAGACGCGGCCCTCAAATAGCTCTGATACCATGTAGGAATTTTTAGCGAAATTTCATGAGACAGAACACCAAAAGGACACCGCTCATAAACAGATCACAGATCAATACACCAGTATTTTGACGTGGTTAAAACCCTCATAGAGGGAAACAGTCCACGGCCTGCGCCAATGTGGCTACTACAGACAATTTATTAATAAAAGAATGAAAATTTACATAAGCTTCTCTCATGCACGGTGAACCTACAAATGACCCTCCATGCGCTTTAAATAGAATTCATGGACCAATCGGGTGTCAAGCCACGGATCAAGTGTCAGTAATACCGAGGAGAGAATGAACCGTCGGATCACTACATATCGTGACCATTGGATTGTAAGTTACAAATGTACATAGTAAAGAAACACACTTTACCTAACTCTATACTAGACCAAGTTATAGTTAATTATTCCTACATGTCAGAATATCCTAACAATAGCCTTCTCAAGATCATGAGTCACGTAGTTTTTCTCATGCTTATTCAACTTCCTAGAATCATAGAACACCGCCTATCCCTCCTACATAAGGACTCCACTAGGTCCTCTTTTACATGAATATGTGAACACTAAAAAATCTTTATGTGGATCTACAATCTTAAGGACTAGATCATTGATTAAGAACTACTTCAACTGCTCAAACCAGCTGCACATTTTTTTTCCATCCAAACTTATTACCTTTCCTCTGCAAGCATGTCATAGGACATGAAATACGTAATAATTTCATAATGAATCTTCTATAGTAACCTCCCAATACCATGAATGATCTCACCTCATCTGCATTCTTTATACCTGACCACTCCACGATGCCCCTTATCTTTTTTGGATCTAGTGCTATGTGTTTTTTTGAAACAACATGTCCCAAATAGTGTACTTTTGTCTGAAATAAACTGCACTTTCTAAATTTAGCATACAACTGATGTTGTCTTAGCAATCTCAACGCTATTGCTAAATACTCGACATTCCCTTTCGCATTATTACAATATATCAAAATGTCATCAATGAATACAATAACAAACTTGTTAGAATAAGGATGTAATACACTATTCACCAAACACATAAAAGTAGCTGGGGCATTAGTCAAAACCAAATAGAGCTACAACAAACTCATAATGCCCATACCCAGTCTTGAAGGATGTCTTGTAGATATCATCTTCCTTGATGCCTATCTATGGTATCCCAATCGCAAATATATCTTAGAGAACATTGCTACTCCCTTGAAGTGATCAAACAAGTTGTGAACCCTTAGCAATGGGCACCTATTCTTGATTGTCACCTTGTTTAGTTGCCTTTATTCAATATATAATCTCAGACTACCAACTTTCTTCTTTACAAACAAAAATAGTGCACCCCAATGTGATACACATGATCTAATGTATCCCTTCTCTTAATTCTTACATGTTTTCTTAACTAATTAGAGAAGTGTCTCTAGCTAGCTTAAATTCAACATTCAATATCTACAAATATATCTTTAATGCTTTCTTAGTGGATTTCATAACATTGTCAATATGAAGTAAATTTAGAAATGTTAAATTTTATGTCTCTCTATTAATTTTTTTTTTACAATTACCAAAAACAAGTATATTATTTCATGTGAAAGTTTTTAGAAAATGAAATTATGGAGATTGAAGATATATATTATGATAAAGGAGGAAATTTTTGTATTGTTCATTTCAATTTTAGGGATATAGCCTATGTTTAATATCGTTTTCGATTAATCTTATAATTTGTTTTAAAAGAGTCATCTTGAAATTTCATTACAATTTTTTTGGGTGAAAGGTTTTCAAATTCTCAACTATTATAATTTATCAGATATATGTTATTGAAGTTTTAATGATTCTAGAAACTTTTACTTAGTATTAGCAAGCTCATTATAATTTATTTATTGAGATATTTGTTTTAGTGTCTTTAAACAACATATTGATCTTTTGTTTAGTAGGTAAAAATGTAATAAAGGAACAATATGTGAAGTAAGTACACATGGTTTCATGACAACAAAAACCCATGCAACCCTTGTCAATCCTCTTTCAATTACTATTCCATCAGATAATACCTACATACATATTATTACTCCAACTTACAGTTTCATATATAGCAATTCACCGAAGTATCTTTAGAATCAATTTAAAAAAAATATTCATTATCTTTATGTTATAGTGCAACAAGAACAACATTTCCTGAATATTTCTATCTAGTTCTTAAATGTTTAGGTCGCACATGTTTATATGGTTGAACCATGACTCACATGAATCTCTCTCAATGCATACCTGACCCTACATAACCTTTCCATAACAAGCATGAGAATATACATGAATGATACAAGAGATCAATGGTTGTATCAATACTACTAAAAACTAAGACATAGGTGATCCAACACCCATAACAAAAATATGCAGGATATGCCAATCATTGCTCATGAATCTATGAACAATATGAACTGTTTTAAAATAAGAATCCATGATATCATGAGCACAATACAACGCTCCATCAGTGAGATAAATTGTCGAGAATGACACTTAGTGATGAAACATTAGAATGCATGGATGAAATATACACTCACTACAATGAACATACACCATGGCTAACCTCTATCCACAACATGAATAAATAAATGATCAATAATATGTGCCATATATGAAAACAATATCACCAACCATAAATCGTGATCTCAGCGTTAGAAATCAACAACATATAAAAATACATAGTGGCCCTCAATAATATGCATCAACAACACCATGAACAAAAAATATAGCATCTAAATAGGTCAATATATCCACTTGCTACAACTATAAATGGTAGCAACAAAAACCATCATATGGATTATGATCTTCGGAAAAATATTCAAAAACGGATAGTAGAATATAATGATGTAATGACAACAACATCATCACATCATCAACCATTTTCAAAACATAGGCATGATCAATTGTAGCAACAACAATATGAAAAACATTCATCATAAATATAATCATCATGTATCATCATCATACTAATTTCCATGGCACAACCACATACATAAAATCCCCAACACTAAAATGCATCAAATATGCGAACTGCGTGATAACTCATATACGCGGTATATAATCTATGTGTAATCAAAACATAAAAATATCTAACATATCATCACATATCATGAGATGCATATACAACTCCTACAAACTCCATAATACCATCAAAACACTGGAAGCATTAAAAGTGGCCCCCCTTAGCATGTGCTATCTCTCTTCTTTATTGCATCTTAAGTAGACAACATCTGTAGAAAAAGTCCATCATCAATAAATAATAATAAAATGTATAAGTATCAAAATCAACAAAAACTAATTGCATGCAAAACACAGAGGTGCCAAATACTCCCTCTGACCCTATGAAGAACTCACATCCATTTTTCATTCTAAATATCTATCATACAAGAGCAGACTTCAACCCTCTACAAGCCACACACTTTTTGCATTGGTCCTCTTCTCTCAAAGACTATCTTTACCGCTTCCCAACACTTTTGTTGGTTCACTCCCTTAAAAAAGAAAATGGCCGATTGATTCTCATAACGAATTGAAATTTACTCCTATCTCCCAACATATGATACGAACATCCACTCGATGAGTTGAAGTTAAATTATGTTAATACAATAATTATTATCTTTAATATTCTTATAAACAACATGTTAGAATGAGTACATGCACTAGAATGATTTCAGATAATGCATTGGTAGTTAGAGGTGTTTTATGAATTGATATAGATGATTAAGTGTTGAAAGAGATGAAGCATTATTGGTATTAGTAATAGCCTATTGGTCTAAGTTTGACAAAGATTGAAAAAGTGATATACATCATTCAATAGGTTAGTGCCTAAATACGAAGGAGTTGATTCTTCCTTCAAGGGGTTCAATGAGAAACAATAAACGAAGTTGTTTCTTCTTGTTGGTTGGTGCTAGAAAAACAAACGATGGGTTTATGTTATTTTCAATTGGTGTTGATTAATAAGACAGTGGTTTCTTCCTTCTAGTAGGTGCTAGAAAACATATTGCAACAATTTGAATCTTTCCTTTGCAAAAGGAATCAAGAATATGATTGATAGTGAGTTAAATGTATTTAAGTGTTTCATATATCTATGTTAATATATATTTTTGTTGACGATGATGAAAATACATCAACCAAGGGTTCTCCATGATGTGCAGTCCGTAGTAGCCCTATCATAGTTTGGAGTAGGAGGTCCATTTGGAATATTGGACCAGGTTCCATGCATTCTTATGGATATGCTTTTGCTCTTACAATCATAAAGATATAGGAGTGTTAGGTGGATAAACCACTCTTGTTGACAGGAGTGATCTCCATAGATCCTAAAGGAAACTAGAAACAAATAGACAATCAATGCAATTCCTTCCGTGAATCTATCCTTTCTTGAACCATAAGATGACAAGGTGAGAAATGGAAATTTGTACCTTATTACAACATGCTTGATTTAGATACCCCTTTGTTCTTGATTGCAACTCCTCCATTCTTGAATCTAGACCTACACACATGGAAACAAAAAAGGATCAAATGCCCATGATGTATAAATGATCCAATAATTCAAACTAGTGATTGAAGAGAGTAGTAACAAATATCATTCCAATGGAAAAATATTAATAACATAAACAATCCACAAAATTCATCAATTAATGCACTAAACAATAGAGTGAGAAGAATTGTTTGTTTGTATTAATTTCATAAACATAAAGGAGCTACAATACCTAGGCCTTGATGTTGTGAAGCTCCTCCCATTAATCTCCATATTCTCCAAGAATTATAATATATCCAACCTAATTACCTGAGCATAATCTTACTCTCAGCAGACTCCCTTAATTACCCCACCTATGGCTTGATTAATAGGAAAAAAGGAATAGTTTGAGATCCCTAGTCCAACAATGAGATCCACTAAAACAAGGACGAGGGCCCCTTGAAGAGTGGGAATTAGTTCCATAAAAATTGAGGTTAGGCTCAAATAAACATGAGTTCAAGGCTTTCTCTTGGGAAGGATTTGCCCAAAAATGTTTCTAGGTATCAAATTTTATTTTTTCTTTGTATTGATTTACCTACACAGTCTATAGTATAAGATAATATGTATACCAACGTATTTTATAGTGGAAGAAATTGCACATGTGTGGAATTTTTTTTTTAAAATTCCACAGATGTTCAAAAACATGATTTTGTAGCATGACGTCTAGAAATTCCACTTTATTCAAGGTATATAAGTTTTTGACTTGTAGGGGAGTGCTTTGTGACACTTGGATGCATTGCGAGAGATCCAATTTTGATGATCATTTTCCTAACGCACCAAAATTATGTGTAACAAGGAGTGGAGATGCACTTTTGAAAATAAAGGGGGGTGTGTGTGGTGAGTGTTAAATGGTAAATGTGTTAAAGTTCTTCTACTGCAGAGAGGAGAGTAATGTGAACCTCTAAGAGAGAGGTAGTAGTACCACCCAACAAGAGACACACATGAACCAAAAGGATACGTTTAACATCTAATGGAATAGTCCACAGAGGATATGAATTACAGAAAATTCTCAACCACATAAGTAGTAAAACAACAGAAATAGGTCAACTATATTAGCAAATGTGAAAGAAAACATGAACTACAAACATCAGCAAAATATTCTTAGAAACATCCATAATTCATGCATGAAGAACATGGTATCCTTGAAGGCTTCTGTTATTAAGAAAATGTTCGAAGACACATGTATACAATGAAAATCACGAGCTCTAGTAGTGTAGTGGTGGAGCCACTGCTTGCTCTCAAAAAGAGCTAGATTCTCTCTCTAATGAATTGCAGGAGGAGGCAAGTTGAAATGTACTTAGCTCATATAATGACGGTGTATATATAACCAAGGGGTAATGCTTCACCCTCCTTCTGACTGTTTTACTACCCTCATGAACATTTGAATTCCTATGACTTTTCAACTTACATGACTCTTCATATTCAATGTGTGTCCATTGGAATTCCAGTTTATAATACATTTCGAATAGGTAATTACATAATCTACAATAATGATGTGGCATATCATGACTTGTGACAGTACATGACATGACACTAATGACATGGAATATGTGATGTTGTGAAAATGCCAAATTGTCCTTCTTGCTACTTATTTATTTGCGTTTTCTTGAACATACGATACATGTTCTCCTTATTCCTCCTCCTTATGACATAAATATGAGCAGTCTTCCACATGGTATTGATATTTATGTTCTGTTGTAGTTTGATGTTCCTTCATTTTCATACCTAATGATCATCTTATATCTATAGCTCCATATGTGTCTCCTAGCATGTTGTCCTTCTCCATCTCCTTCTCTATCATATTTCCATAGCATGATACAGTTCTTGCATCTACAATTCAATCATGAAAATATGACATTAGTCTGATAAAACCCTAGCCTAAGATGGTACACATTGATCCACTAATATAGATGGAACGAGGTGACAAGATGGGAAAGAGGTTGAGTAACTGTATAATTGCACAACTCATATAGTCACCAATGAATCTTGATCCTTGAGACTATCCAATGTGTAGTTCAAGCTGGGATGAGGAATAAAACTATGGAGTCGTGGAGCTCAGGATGATAGTTTGAGGGGACATGCACTAGATCATCCTTTTGCATAGATCCCGATGAAATATTAACCTAGGTGACTGCACAATTATGCATCTCAAGATATCAGGTCTCCATTGGGGGAGAAAAGTACATAGTTATGGGAGTTAGTGAGGTAGGATAAATGGATGGACATTGAGTGAGCACACTGTGGAGTTCTGGGAGACAAGGTAGGTTGTGCTATTGCACAAGAGCATAGATCCGGATATCAAAGGATGAGATTAAGGTTCTAGATTGTGAAGTGTGTAGTTGAGGCCATGTTGGGAGAATGAATTGTGAAATTATGGAGGTCAAGGCCAAAGCTTGTGTTAGCCTCTCTCATAAAACAATAATAAATCCAAAAATAATTTATTATCATAGGTTATAAAATTGAAATAAAAATAATTATTAATTTAAGAAATTAAATTAATAATTATTATTCTAGAATGATTATTTAATTAATGGAGACAATTAGAAATTAGTATATTGTTGTAACAAGATATGACTCTCCAAATGTGTCGTATCTTAGGATCTATTTTAGGAGATTAGTTAGCTAGTTGGTTTGAATAGCATTTAATGTAAATGGACACTTGTTATTTAATAAGTGATCCATAATTAGAGGTAGTTAGGACATGGAGCTTATAAATAGGTCATTGCAAGAGTGTTTGGAAGTTCAGGTGTAAGCTCTTGCAAATCAATCATGTAATTATTTTTTCTGATTAATAAAATGATGTGTCTGAGGACACTTCTGTCTTTATTGTGGTATCAAAGCCATATGGGCCTGAGAGTTGGCCTCTCCCAATGTGAGAAAAAAAGGGGAATATATGTATTTGTTTTGAGTTGTTATCCATAAAATAAGCAAGTTGAAGTTATACGCTCCTTTGCATCTAGCGGGTTTCCACTGTCCATGGTTTGCTACGTCTCTTGTCAAAGTGCGGCATATAAAACTGACGCTACATTGTAGAGGAAATTACTCTGTAGTCGTCTTCTGAGTTGAAAATGAAAATGGAGCATATGCATAGTTGACCAAAATGAAAATTGAAGAAGCTAATGAGATCTTGTTGCATTTCCTGCTCGCAATGTCGATCTTCTTTACAAGTCATATGATAGAAATGTGACCAGCTCTGCCTTGAAATAATGTGAGGACGCTACGTATTGGAAAGCTGCAGAAGTGGAGCAAGTGTGGAGCGAAGGAAAAGATAAGTTCTGATGCATGAGCGTTGAAAGTAAATTTACAAAGATTTGAAGTTATAAAAACGATTGTTTCTCGCCAATCCTCCAGTTGCCAGCCATTCGTTTGTTGGATTGAATTCGATGGCTCAAATGGAATCTGATTTGATTCCACTGCATTGACAATCAATCATGGTATCGGAGCTATTGTATTGTTGCAGTTGATTTGAGAAGATATTCTAGCAGTTGATTTGAAGAGATGATTCTAGCTCTACAGTTGCAAGGCACCTGAGATTCAGAGACTGGGAATTCACGTAATTCTGCAAAAGAAGCACAATAGAAATGCAAAAAGCGGAAGCGTGCAGCTGTATTGGGCGCCATAGTTACGAGGGGAGGCTGAATCAAACAGAAGCTTGAGCCCATCTTGGAACCCACTTCATTGGAGGTCGAGGATGTCTCTTATCAGCACGCAGGCCATGAAGTTCCTAAGGGAACTGCTACCACAGAAACGCATTTCAATCTAAAAACTGTCTCTCCAAAATTTGAAGGATAGAGCCTCGTTAAACGCCACTAGATCGTGTATGATCTGCTGAGCGAAGAATTCAATTTATAATTTTGCAGGAGGAAAATCACATCGAATTTGTGTGAGGGCAAAAGGCCGTGTTTTTTTTTTTTTTTTTTTTTTTTTTTTTTTTTTTTTTTTTTTTTTTTTTTTTTTTTTTTTTTCTGCTTCATGTATTGTTTTGAGGGGCTGTCATCTAAGAAGGCCACAACATTGCAGGGATAAAGTAAATATCTGCATGGATTCCTTGCCAGATCATAGGCGACTTGCTCGAAGACTACGTGAAGGAGGGCTGTCAAGGTCATTTTTTTTTACTACCTGTCAAGAATTTCACTATATTATATTCAAATGAGCTTACTATGGGTGAAGTATTATCCATAGACTGAAATAGATAATGTCATCAATGTATAAATGAGGTGAAACTGCGGGTCCGTATTGCTGAGGTGCCACCAGAGTAACCCCTCGAGACAGAAAGCTCTTCCGATGGTCAACGCCCCACTCGGGCACAAACACACGGTACTCAATATTGAAAACTACATTTGAACATTTGCGTATTCATGATTCAACATTTGGGTATGGTGCATCATTTTTTTTTAATTAAAGTTTTGGGCTATTATTAAAAGGGGTGAGTGTTGTAAAAAGCAAAAATGAAGAAATTACATGTAAGTGAATTAATTTTCACATTATGTGAGAGAATGAGTGGGGTGAGAATTTACTTTATGCATTAAACTTAAAAGTTTAGTTTGGAACTAAACGTGAATTCACCTTTTACAAAGTGATATCATAAAGGAATGATAAATTCATTTTTAAGTGGGATGATAAAGTAGAGTTTTTTTTATAGAGCTTTATAAATTTATTTTTTAAAGCTTTGTCATGGAGTAATAAGGGTGATGTTTTGAAACATAAATGATCGCATTTAACACACATGAAGTTCAATGCAAGCAAGCACAAGACTTGTAACAGAATAGCATCAAGGAAGGATAATTAAGCTCAACACATGCATTTGCGTCATGACAACAAATAATCAAAGTTTTCAACGTCGACATTCTACTTCAACAAGCAAATTCAATCAAGTTAATGAATTTGTAAACTTCAACGTTTCAAAGCAAAGTCTACATCAACATTGTTGAACTTGTAATAAAACTCAAATCACATTGAATTGTAAGGGTGCATTCTCGGTTGAAACCGATACCCGATTCTTGAATTGAGTCGAATTGAATTCATTGTAATAAGTCATTAAAATCATTATAAACTTTTTTAGGTGCATTTTCGACAGTGTTCGACACCCTTCCTTTAAAGAAAAATCAAGTGAATGCATGAATTTTAACTCTAAAGAAAACAAGAAACAAGTTTACATCTCCTGCAAGCGAGCGTGATTATTCATTCAACCAAACTGCATTAATTTAGTGCAAAAATCAACACATCAAGCGAGCCAGAGTGAAGTTTATTGCAGTAATCATCAAACAAGTTAAATCAATCAAGTAAGTTGACATCGACATCAAGCGAGCGTGGCTATTCATTCAAGTGAATGTGAATCCATCAAGTAAGTCAAGTGAGCGCTTAAACAAACGCGATCGTCATCAAGCGAGCGTAAATTCCAGAGTTTAAGCGAGAAAATTTTACAACTCTAGCAAGTGCAATCAACAACAAATCAAGCGAGCGTGCCATTCAAGTCCCATAGCAAGCGAGCCTGTCATTCAAGTAACAAAATCAAGTGAAACAGTTGAAAGCACGACATCTACGACAAGAGATCCTAATTTCAAGTGAGCAAGTTTAGATGGCGCAACATATTGAGTTGTTAAACATTCTTCATAGTTTGATCATCTCCAGTGATGAAGACATGGTGCACATCAGCAAAGAAACTCTTGCTGATGTTTCACGGCATCTACAACAAACACATGAAACCATTGAGTTTCTTCAACTAGAGTCGCAACTACAAAGAGATGAGCTGCAACAAAAGTTGCTTCTTCCAAGTCATTCAACCATACATATGAAGATAAAGATGTTGATTCCAAATCACTCATCGAAAAAACTTCAAGTGTCGAAGTTGTTCATGATCAAATTCAAATTTCTTCCAAACCCATCATCAAGCCCTGGGAAGAAATTAAAAATAACAAGAATCGACGAGGCTTAGGATATGTCACTAATGACACCAACTTACATATCCTAGATTATTCCAAGCCAATTAAGTTCGTGATTGCAGGATTTCTTGAACCACTCACCTCAGTAGGTTATTAAATAACAAGTGTCCATTTACATTAAATGCTATTCAAACCAACTAGCTAACTAATCTCCTAAAACATAGCATAAGATACGACACATTTGGAGAGTCATATCTTGTTACAACAATATACTAATTTCTAATTGTCTCCATTAATTAATTAATCATTCTAGAATAATAATTATTTTTTAATTTCTAAATTATTATTTTTTATTCAATTTTATAACCTATAATATTATTTTGGATTTATTATGTTTTGAGAGAGGCTAACATTTCCCCCTCAATGATAAATCCAAAATAAGAACGAGGACCCATCTTCCAAGTTCTCATGTTGATCCTCAAAAGCATTGCCTGAAAAAACCGCCAAATCTGGATGCTGAAGAAACTGCAATATGAAGAGACTTAGGCAGCTGCATGAATGATTCATCTCGAAAGGACGCTTGACAAATCCATCATGTGCCAAGCCGCAAAAGGATCCAACTGTCCTTTGCTTGAAAACATCATCCAGTGTCCACTGACACAATTTGATGATCGCCCACTAGCGAATTTGCTGATGCTCACTGCTGATGTCAAATGCCCACTCGCTAATTCACTGACGTTGTCGAGACTTTTAGTCAGACAACCACTTGTCAATTTCATTGACAGCTTGAGCACAAATGCTACACAGTGCGACAATCCTCAGAGGTAGGAAGTGCACATTGCACAGTGCCAAGGGGAAATGTCACAACTAGAATAGTAAAACTATGTAGTCAAAACTTGTTGTGTTGTGATGGAACGTGTTGTGCTTGTCCAAACTTATGTAAAATAATGTGCTCATGAACTTGTTGAAAATTAATCATGTGTGAGAAATTGACTTCGACAATTTCGATACAATAAGGGACCTTAAAAGCATCAGTTGACCAAGAAGTGATTATCGAATAACCCACTGCAAGATCCTCAATAGGCTCCAATATTTGAGTGCATGTAAACATTTGTAAGGTGCTTGTCACAGTGACAACAATTTCAAATGTTGAATAACATTTCTTACATGAATTGTTTCAAACTTGATTGAAAAGTGTAAATTGGAAAAAGTTGTATAATTTGATATAAATACTAATTCACCCCCCCAAGTATTGTCCTATCTTCTAACAACTGGTATCAAAGAAAGGTTCCTTTGAGATCATTTTAACATTTAGAAGGAAGATTATAGATAATGGTGAAACATGATTGGATTATCTTAGATGGAGTTTATTTTTTGAATGAATAAAATTAGATAAATTGGAAGAAAATAATGGAAATATAGTCAAAATATCTTGACTTGTATGTATCAACAAAAGCATAAATTCCACTCAAAATCATATGCAAGTGAAGGAAAATGGTGTACAATACTGAAATACAATAACCCTCCCTTTCATAACTAAAAAATATGTATAAAAAATGCCTCCCTAGACACAATTTATGTACAATTAACAACACTGCAGTGCAACAATATGAATATCCTATCAACAACAACAATAAACTCTCTCACTGCTATGACAACATGCATCACAATCCATACCATAATAATAACATCAGACCAAAACACCAACACATAGTAGCAACAACATAATATGACCAATTAACAATAGTAACTGTAATCAACTCCATAGCAGCAACAACATATATCCAACCAACTATGAAACAGGAGGAGAAAGTACATCCTCTCCACAATGTGCTATCTAGGAGCAGAAAATATCATACCAACAACAACAATGGATGTCTAGCTACAACATCAATCTGATGTAGACATGGTAGCAACAAATAATTAAGAAAGGTCACAATAGTATGACCAAGCATACTCCATTGAATACAAGCATTTCCATGGATGAATGTAAATTGATGTAGATAGTTGTCAATCCATCCTTGCCATATGAAAGAGGTTACTCCATGTGGACCAATGACTATCACCAAATGATATGCATCAAGGTATAGGAATTCATAGGATTATTACATGCTTCTAAAATGATAATACATGATTGTATAATTAAATCAGTAAGCCCATATATGTCTGAACCATGACTCACATGAATCTCTCTCAGTGCATACATGGTTGTAGATAGCCTCTCCATGATAAGTATGAGAATATAAATGAATGATACATGAAATGCATGGTTGTACGGATACTACTAGCAACTAAAACATAGGTGAACCAACACCCATAACCAAAATATCTAGGATATGCCAATCATTGCTCATGACCCTATGACCAATATGAAATGTTTTACAATAAGAATCCACGATCTCATGAGCACAATACAATGCTCCATCAATGATATATATTGTTGATAAATGACAATAAATGATGAAACATTAGAATACAAGGGTGAAATATATACTCACTACAATGAACATACACCATGTCTACCCTCTATCCATGACATGAATAAATAAATGACCAAACGTTTGTGCCATATATGAAAACAATGTCACCAACCGTAAGTCATGATCTCAACATCAGAAGTCAACAATAGATAACAATACATGGTGACCCTCAATAATATGCATGAACAACACCATGAACCAGAAATATAGCATCTAAATAGGCCAATATATCCACTCTCTACAACTATAAATGATAGCAACAAAAACCATCATATGCATTATGATCTTCTAAAAAATATCCAAAAATGGATAGTAGCATATAATGATGTAATGACAACAACATTATCACATCATCAACCATTTTCAAAACATAAGCATGATCAATTGTAGCAACAACAATATAAAAAACATCCATCATAAATATAATCATCATGCACCATCATCATACTAATTTCCATGCCACAACCACATGCATAAAATTATCAACCCTAAAATGTATCAAATATGTGAAATTGATGTCAACTCATATACGCAGTATATAATCTATGCATAATTAAAAAATAAACATCTCTAATGGATCAGCACATAGCATGAGATACATATACAACTCCTCCAAGGAGCCATAATACCATCAAAACATTGTAAGCATTAAAATTTTCCCCTCTCAACATGTGTCATCTCTCGTCGTTATTACATCTTAACTAGACAACTTCTGTAAAAAGAGTCCATCATGAATAAATCATAATAAAAAGTATAAGCATCAAAATCACCACAAACTAATTGCATGCAATACCTAGATGTGCCAAATACCCCCTGTGAACCTATCAAGGCTTCACATCCATTTTACATTCTAAATATCTATCATGCAAGAGTGGACTTCAATATGTGTTGATTTCTTCCACTCAAAATATGATGAGGAAGATTACTCTCTTGGTATATTCTTACTTTCCACTCTTCCCTTCAACACATACACATTATCTGGGATTTTGAATCCTCTAGATATCTCCCTCTTTGATCCTTTCATTTGAATGAAACATACTTTGGAGGTTAGGACCTCTTCTTTACCTCCATAAGCCATTTGGTTTCCACTTAAAATATTGTGCTTTAAACACTCAACAAGCCACACACTTTTTTCATTGGTCCTCTTCTATCCATGACTCTCTTTAGAACTTTTGAGCACTTTTGCTGGTTCACTCCCTTCAAAAAGAACATGACCACTATTGATTCTCATAAAGAACTGGAATTTTCTCTTATCTCCTGACAAATGATGCGAACATCCACTGTATGAGTTGAAGTTAAACTAATTGTTAATAAAAAAAATTTAGCTTTAAAATCATTATAAAGAACATCTTAGAATGAGTACATGCACTAGAATTATTTCAGATAATGCATTGGAAGTCAGAGGTGTTTTATCAATTGATATAGATGATTGTGTGAGTAAAATAAATAACTTATCTATGTATGAAATGCATTGAGTGTTGAAAGATATGAAGTAGTATTGGTATCAGTAAGAACCTATTGATCTAAGTTTGACAATGAATGAAATAGGTATATACATCATTCAATAGGTTAGTGCCTACATATGAAGGAGTTAATTTTTACTTCAAGGGGTTACACAAGAAAAAATAAATGTATTTTTTGCTTCCTATTGGTTGGTGTTAGAAAAACAAATGAGGGTTTGTGTTATTTTCAATTGGTGTTGGTTAATAAGGGAGTGGTTTCTTCCTTCTGGTTGGTGCTAGAAAACAAATGGCAACAATAACCTGGACCTTTCCTTTGGAAAAGGAATCAAGAATATGATTGATGGTGAATTAAATGTATTTATGTGTTGGATATATGCATGTTAATATGTATTTCTATTGATGATGATGAAAATCCATCAACCAAGGGTTATCCATGATGTGCAGTACCTACTAGCCCTCTCATAGTTTGGAGTAGGAGCACCATTTGGAATATCATCCTAGCTTCCATGTATTCTTATGGATATGCCTTCGCTCTAACTGTCATGAGGAGAGAGGAGTGTTAGGTGGAAAAATCCCTCTTTTTGACAAGAGTGATCACCATAGATCCTAAAGGAAACTAGAAACAAACAAACAATCAATGTAATTCCTTCCCTAAATCTATCTTTTCTTGAATCATATGATAACAAGTTGAGAAATGGAAATTTGTACCTTATTTACATCATGCTTGATTTATATACCCCTTTGTTATGCAATGTATCTCCTCTATTCTTGAATCTAGACCTGCACACATGGAAACAAGAAAGGATCAAAGGCACATGTTGTATAAATGATTCAATAACTCAAACTAGTGAAGAACGATACTAGTAACAAACATCCTTCCAATGGAAAAGTATTAATAACATAAACCATCCATGAAATTCATCAATTAATCCATTAAATAATGTAGTGAGAAGAAATGATTGTTTGTATTAATTTCATAAACATAAGGGGCTACAAAACCTATGCCTTGATGTTGTGATGCTCCTCCCATTTATCTTAATCTTCTCGAAGAATTATAATCTCTCCAACCTGATTCCCCCATCATAAACTTACTCTGAGTAGACTCCCTCAATTATCCCACATATGGTTTGATTAATAGGAAAAAAGGAACTAGTTTGAGATCCTTAGCCCAAGGATGAGATCCACTAAAAGCGTGATGAGGGCTCCTTGAAGAATGGAAATTAGTTCCATAAAAAATGAGGTTAGGCTCAAATAAACATGAGTTCAAGGCTTTCTGTTGGGAAGTATTTGCCCAAAAATTCTTCTAGATCTCTAATTTTTTCTTTTTATTGATTTACCTGCGCAGTTTATAGTGGAAGATAATGCGCATACCTACATAGTTTATAGTGTAATAAATTACACGTGTGGATTTTGTTCAAAAAAACTACACACATGTTCAAAAACATGCTTTTGTAGCATGAGGTCTAGAAATTCCATAGTATTCGAGGTATATATGTTTTTGACTTGCAACTCAGTGCTTCATGACACTTGGATGGATTGTGAGAGATCCAATTTTGATGATAATTTTCCTAACACAACAAAATTATCCATAATGAGGAATGTACATGTGCCTTTCAAAATAAAGGGGGTGTACGTGGTGAGTGTTCAACTGTAATTGTGTGAAAGCTCTTCTACTGTGGAGAGGAGAGGAAAGTGAACCTCTAAGAGAGAGGTAGTAGTACCAACCAAGAAGAGACACCCATAAACCAAAAGTATACGTTTCATATGCAACAGAATAGTCCACAGAGGATACGATGATCATTATAGCTAAAAAATGAAAAAAGTCTTTCTAATATTCAGCATATTAGTCCACAAGGATGGGACAACAATGACATTACAGAAAATTATCAACCACATAAGTAGTAAAACAACCGAAATAGTTCAACTATATTTCCAAATGTGAAACAAAACATGAAGTACAAACATCCATAAAACAATCTTACCAATATTCATAATTCATGCATGAAAAACATGTTATGCTTGAAGGCTTTTGTTATTAAGTAAAAGTTCCAAGACACATTTATACAATGAAAATCATGAGCTCTAGCAGTGGAGTGGTGGAGCCACTCCTTGTTCCCGAAAAGAGCTATCTTATCTCTCTAATGCATTGTGGGAGGACACAAGGTGAAATGTACTTAGCTCATACAATGAGAGTGTATAAATTACCAAGGAGTAATGCTTCACCATCGTTCTGACTCGTTTACTATCCTCATGAATGTTTGAATTCCTATGACCTTTTGACATACATGACTCTTCATATTCCATGTATGTCCATTGGAATTCCACTTTACAATACTTTTCAAATAGGTAATTATATAATCCACAATAATTATGTGGCATATCATGAGTTGTGACAAGACATGACATGACACTAATGACATGGAATACGTGATGTTGTGGCAATGCCAAGTTGTCCTTCTTGCGGCTTATTTCTTTGTGCTTTCTTGAACATATGGTACATGTTATTGTTATTCCTCCTCCTTATGACATAAATATGAGGAGTATTCCACGTGATATTGATCTTAATGTTCTATTAGGGTTCGATGTTAGTTCATTTTCTCGCCTAATAATCATCTTATCTCTAGAGCTCCATATGTGTCTATTAGCATGTCATCCTTCTCCATATCCTTCTTTATCATCTTTCTATAGAATGATAGAGTTCCTTCATCTACAATCCAGCCATGAAAAGATGGAATTATTCTCATAAACCCATAGTGTAATATGGTTCACATTGGTCCAGTCACAGAGATGCAACTGGGTGACAATATGGGAAAGAGGTTGAATAACTGCATAATTGCACAACTCAGATAGTCAATAATGAATCTTGATCCTCGAGATTATGCAATGCACAGTTTAAGTTGGGCTCAGGAAGAAAACTAAACAGTCGAGGAGCTCAGCATGATAGGTTGAGGGCACATGCACTAGATCATCCTTTTTCACAGTTCTCAGTGACATATTAACCTAGGTGACTGTACAATTAAGAATTTCAAGATATTGGGGCTAAGGATTAAGCTTTAAGATTGCACATTGCATAGTTTAGGGTCAACTGAGGGAAAAAACTACATAATTATGGAAGCTAGTGACGTAGGATAAAGGGATGGAAATTGAGTGAACACACTATGGAGTTCCAAGAGACTGGGGAGGTTGGTCTATTTCACAACTACATAGATAAGTATATCAAAGGATGAGATTAAGGTTGTAATTTGTTAAGTGTGCATTTCAGGCCATGTTGGGAGAAGGAATTATGAAATTCTAGAGGTCAAGGCCAAAGCTTCAGCACAAAAACAACACAGTGTGACAATCCTTAGAGGCTAGAACTGCACATTGCGGAGTACCAAGGGGGAAGGTCACAACTAGAGGACTAAAGTTTTGTTGTCCAAACTTGTTGTGTTGTGATGGAACATGTTGTGCTTGTCCAAACTTATGTAAAATAATGTGCTCATGAACTTGTTGAAAATTAATCATACGTGAGCAAGTGACTTTGACACTTCCGATCGAATAAGGGAACTTAAAAGCATCAAGTGACCAAGAAGTGATTATGGAATGATCGACTACAAGATCCTTAGTAGGCTCCAAGATTTGAGCATATGAAAAATTTTGTAGGTTACTTTTCACAGTGACAACAATTTCAAATGTTGATTGATGTTACTTACATGAATTGTTTCTAAATTGATTGAAAAGTGTAAATTGGAAAAAGTTGTATAATTTGATTTAAATACTAATTCACCCCCCAAGTATTGTCCTAGTTTCTACCAATTGGTATCAAAGAAAGGTTCCTTTAAGATCATCGTAACAGTTCAAGGGAAGATTACAGATAATGGTGAAACACGATTGGATTATCTTAGATGGAGTTCAGTTTTTGAATGAATCAAATTAGATAAATTAGAAGAAAATTATGGAAATATACTCAAAATATCTTGAATTGAATATATGGTTATCTGTAGAGTATGGAATAAAATATAATGGATTTAATGCACAAGCTAAGGAGGAAATATTGAAAGGATTATCAAACTCATAGTTTGAAGAGTGATATGTTGTGAGACTTCAAAAGAGACATGGGATGAGTTGTAGTGTATCTTTGATAATAGTATTGAAGTTTCACGTGATATCAAGAGGTCTTCTCTGAAGGATGTAGAACTAAAAGATTCAAGGAAGGTTTGAATATCATGATTGAGAGTAGGAAGAGAATTCCCCTACATGAAATGGATAATATGTTAATAATCACCCAGAGGTTACCAAGGAGAGGAAAACTTCAATTAAGCTGGTGGTCCATTGTTAATGTAGAAGAATATACCATTTATATTATACACATGAAATTTATAATGGAAGAGAGTTGTACATGTAGTAGTAGTGAAGAAGGAACTACATTTATAAAAGTAGCACATCTATATAGTACTCAAGAAGATAATAGTAGTGCCTTTATTAGTGAGCAAGAAACAATATCTCATGTGTCTACAAAATAATTCTTAATCTGATGAAGGGAAGAAGATATTAAAAAATATGAAGGTGAAAAAGAATTTGGATATGAATATAGTATCTCATCTAATGAATCAAAATATCCGGATGAAAATATCTACTATAAAAGAAACATTATATCTCCTTTTGAGGAGATAAGTAATCTTACAGCCAAAGCCCAGAAACTAGAAGTTGAGATGGTAGAATTAAAGCATTCTAATGATTAGTTGTCACGAGATTAGAATTTTGAGGAAGGTAAGATAATCTTGGTTGAGATTCCTAGCAGTCAAGGATCTCCTCTCATCAACACTAGAATTAGATATAAAGAAGAATTGTGATCTAAGAAGGTAGAAGATAAATGGGTAGATAACCATGGTGAAGAAGATTCTACTCGAAATAAAGTTAAATTTAATTTACTCTTTAAGCATTTTAATTGTGGCGAAGTAGGTAATTATGCTTCTAAGTGTTCAAAAAAGAAGAATAGTGAACATGAATCCATGGATCAGAATATAAAACTTCAAAAGAACAAGTAGAGATATTTTCTCCCTTAAGTAGAAAATCTTCAAAGGAAACCTTCAACTAGTGAAACATGTAATATTCTAAGAAATGGATATACTAGTAGTAATAGCGGATATAGTAGGAATGATGTTAGGAATTACAATTGTTTTACTTCTCTACTACATTGTTTTGAATGCTACAAGTGTAGAAATAATGGACACAAAGTAGTTGCATGTAGACTTGGAAAGGATATACCTCCTTCTCAAAATAGTGCAATAATAGGAATATATCATGCTAATGATCAACAAGGAAGACTTAACATAAACACTAATAGTAGCATGCCAGAAGGGGAAAGAAAGCATTAGAAACCTGATTTTTATCTCAAAATATATTAGAGGAAAATTAATATATGTAATCATGATATTCTCATGGTGGATCTCTCTAAAAGTACAAGCCATAATAAAAATAGTCATCAATCAAGTAAAACAATCAACATTCTAATTCGTCCGCCATCACATAATAAGGCGAAAGTCAGCACAAAGAAAGAAGAATGAAAGGAAATATGAAATTTAGTTCTATTTGGTAACGAGAAGAATGACTCATTATAGATGCTATGGTAGTAGCATTGAGTTACCTGAATTCTTGAGACAATTCATACAAAAGGAAAAATTTACTCAATGCAGGCTATGAAAAGAAGGTGATGCCCCTATCTAGACTCATTAGTATTGTCATAATGACACCTAGAAAAGCCACATTCTAAAAGACAATTATCCATTTTGGCATACCAAGCCCAAGGAGCTTGCTTGAGACAATAAGGGATTTCTTAAGACGACATACAATGCTGGAGTCTGTTTGTATAAACCCAATAGGTTGTTCCATGTATATTTCTTCATGAAAGTCTCCATGCAAGAAGGCGGATTTAACATGCATCTGATGGACTTCCCATTTGAAAGAGGCAATAAGGGAAAGAACAAGGCGGACAGAGTTCAATTTGGAAACGGGCGAAAAGGTTTCAGGATAACCAATGCCTTCAACTTGTGAAAAGCCATTAGCAACAAGTCGAGCTTTATGTTTATCAACTCTCCCATCTGGCCCATACTTGCTTCTATAAACCCATTTGCATCTAACAAGTTTGTGTCCCTTCGGTAGAGGAACAAGATCCCATGTATCGTTTGCCAATAATGAACGATATTCTTCATTCATAGCTACGTCCCAATCTGGATGGCCTGAAGCTTCTGCAAAGGTGTCAGGATCATAATTTGATGACACTTGAGCCAGTAAAGAAGAGGCTCTTTCAAACTGAGAATGGGTATGACGCTGATCTGTAGGACCACTGGCAAGATCACCTGCTGCATCTCAAGTAGCTTGGACCCATTTTGGAAGTGAATGAGCTGAAGGAGCTAAAGGATGATCCTGAGAAGGTGGCAGAGGATTGTCATCCTCACTTTCATCATCTAAAGAAGAAATATGTTCAAAGGTAGAAGAGATAGAGAGAGGTGGCACATGCGCCAAACTAGGCTCGTAGGCTGATTTATTTTCATCAAACCTTACATCTCTTCTAATTATAACATTTTTGGACTTAAATGGAATAATTCTATATGCTTTGACATCTTCAGAATATCCAGCAAAGGTACATTTTTCACTCTTTGGTTCTAAAGCTTTACGTTTTTCATCTGGAATATGGGCCCATGGTTCACTTCCAAAAACACAAAAGTGACTCACATCTCGTTTAATAGAGCTCCATGCTTCTTCTGGAGTGATTTTCTTTAAAGCTTTAGTAGGAATGCGATTTAGTATGTAATTTGCACAGTTAATTGCTTCTGCCTAATAGTTAAGACTAAGTTATTTAGATTGAAGCATACAATTAGCCATTTCCTTTAAGGTGCGATTCTTCCTTTCAGCTACACCATTTTGTTGTGGAATATATGGAACATTATGTTGCATTTGGATTCCATGCTTAGTGCAAAAGTTGATGAAGTCATTTTTAACATATTCTCCGCCATTATCTCATCTTAGCTTAAGAATTTGATGTCCAGATTGTTTTTCAACAAAGGCCTTAGAGGCCAAGAATTTTTTAAATACTTCACTCTTGAGTTTTAAGAAATATACCCAAGTGCGTCTGGGGAAATCATCAATGAAAGTTAAGAAATATTTGTATCCAGAGAAGGAAACAACTAGAAGTGGACCACATAAATCACTATGCACAAGCTGTAGAGGGGCCGAGGCATGCCAAGAGGCACGTTTTTCAAAACTGTCCCGATGATGTTTTCCAAGTACACATCCGAAACAAACACCATCTCTGCAAGATACCATGGGAAGACCTGTCACCATATTTTCTTTACATAGGTTCTGAAGAGAGCGATAGTTTAAGTGACCAAATCGCTCATGCCAAAGTTTGCTCACTTCATCATTATGAGCAACAAATACTGAGGGAAGATTTGATGACCCAAAGTTTTGAAACATATACAACCTTGTCGAATCATCAACAATGCCAGTGGCTAAAATCTATCTAGTATCCTTTAGGTCCTTAATTACAACATCATGAGGTGAAAATTCAACGATTTTACCTTCACCTGAATGAGTTATTTGATAAACAGATAGAAGGTTGGAGGATAAGGTTGGAACACATAATACATCATTAAATTGACCATTGTCTATCTGAACAGTTCCAGTCCCTACAACACTAAGAGATCTATTATCACCAACATATATATTTTTGGTGTTACAATCATTTAAAGAAGAAAACATGGCTTTATTTTTGGCCATGTGATAAGAAGCTCCAGAATCAATGAGCCATTCATGAGAATGAGAGGAAGAAGAGACATTTAATGCATAGCGAGACCGAGATGCTTGACAACCACATGCAGAAAGTGCATTCCTGAAGATGAATCTGAAGAGTGCTCCAAATGGATGTTATTCTTCTTCATTGCTGCTTCCAAGGCTGCCATCTTCTTAAAGCATTTAGATTCTAAGTGGCCATCTCGATTATAAACGTTGCAATGTCTATTATTCTTCTTGCCTTTGTTTTTATTTGCCTTATCATTCTGGTGAAATGATTTTTCATTTTGAGGCTGAAATTGCATAGGACCCTTGTTTGGTTTAGGACCATTCTTTTTAGGATATGACTTCTTAGGATTCTTTGAGTTTGGTTGCTGCTGGGCGATTAACGCTTTCTTAGAAG
>APFE030610787.1:8751-34578 GCA_000404065.3 Pinus taeda | reverse complement strand
TTCCTTTAAGGTGCGATTCTTCCTTTCAACTACACCATTTTGTTGTGGAGTATATGGAATAGTATGTTGCATTTGAATTCCATTCTCAGTGCAAAAGTTGATGAAGTCATTTTTAACATATTCTCCGCCATTATCAGATCTTAGGTTAAGAATTTGATGTCCAGATTATTTTTCAACAAAGGCCTTAAAGGCCAATAATTTGTTAAATACTTCACTCTTGAGTTTTAAGAAGTATACCCAAGTGCGTTTGGAGAAATCATTAATGAAAGCTAAGAAATACTTGTAGCTAGAGAAGGAAACAACTGAAAGTGGACCGCATAAACCACTATGCACAAGCTGTAGAGGGGCTGAGGCGTGCTAAGAGGCATGTTTTTCAAAACTGTCCTAATTATGTTTTCCAAGTACACATCCAGAACAAACACCATCTCTGCAAGATACCATTGGAAGACCTGTCACCATATTTTTCTTTACATAGATTCTGAAGGGAGCGATAGTTTAAGTGACCAAATCACTCATGCCAAAGTTTTCTCACTTCATCATTATGAGCAACAAATACTGAGGGAATATTTGATGACCTAAAGTTGTGAAACTTATACAACCTTGTAGAATCATCAGCAATGCCAGTAGCTAAAATCTCTGTCTAGGATCCTTTAGGTCCTTAATTACAACATCATGAGGTGAAAATTCAACGATTTTACCTTCACCTGAATGAGTTATTTGATAAACATATAGAAGGTTGGAGGATAAGGTTGGAACACATAATACATCATCAAATTGACCATTGTCTATATGAACAGTTCCAGTCCCTACAACACTAAGAGATCTATTATCACCAACATATATATTTTTGGTGTTACAATCATTTAAATAAGAAAACATGGCTTTATTTTTGGCCATGTGATAAGAAGTTGCAGAATCAATGAGCCATTCATGAGAATGAGAGGAAGAAGAGACATTTAATGCATAGCTAGACCGAGATGCTTGACAACCACATGCAGAAAGTTCCATTCCTGAAGATGAATCTGAAGAGTGCTCCAAATGGATGTTATTCTTCTTCATTGCTGCTTCCAAGGCTTCCATCTTCTTAAAGCATTTAGATTCTAAGTGGCCATCTCGATTACAAAAGTTGCAATGTCTATCAGTCTTCTTGGCTTTGTTTTTATTTGCCTTATCATTCTAGTGAAATGATTTTTCATTTTGAGGCTGAAATTGCATAGGACCCTTGTTTGGTTTAGGACCATTCTTTTTAGGATATGACTTCTTAGGATTCTTTGAGTTTGGTTGCTGCTGGGTGATTAACGGTTTCTTAGAAGAGATTCCAAGATTAAGAAGACCAAGGTGTAAGATTTTTTCTTGTTCTCTTATTAAAGAATCATGAAAAGCATCAAAGGAAGGGGGCTGGTAGTCATCTCCTTGAGAAATGAAGGCTTCTCTTGGAGAATGGAAGGTGGAAACAAACACAGAGTAGGTTGGTCCCAACTTAGTAAGAATGCAATAGATAAGGGCATTGTCTTCTTTCTTAACTTTAACACCTTCCAAGAGAAGCCTAATGGTGTTGAACTTGGACAAGAAATCTTCAATGCAAGAAAAATCATTGGGGTTTAATGTAAGCAACTCATTTTCAAGCTAATGGGCTCTAAGTTAATTTTTTATTCCAAAAACTTTAGTAACTGCTCCATTTCTTTATCAGGAGTATCAAGTTGAACAATATGGAATCTAAGATCGGGAGAGATAGACATCCTTATCAACCCACGTGCTTGATCTTGTCTATTTTCCCATTTGGCTGCTTTCTCTTCATCTTTCGGCTTGGTTTCTTGGCCTGTGGATATTTGGTAAAGACCTTTACTTCTAAGTAAATCCACAACGTAGGACCGCTATTGGAAGTAGTTGGTGTTGTCAAGGATAACTTGGCATGAACTCTCCATTTTGACAGAAACTGAAGCCATACATGCTAAAACTAAGTCTTCCAATATCAAAAGCTCCAAAAATTAGGCTGGCTCAGAAAAACGTTTTTGAAAACGGCTTCCGGATGAAGTTATGACCTTTTTAAAAAAGTTGATGAAGGCGCCGGCAAAGTGTGGGAATGTGCGGAAATGAAAAAAAACACTCCTTTTTCAACAAAAAGGAGATTTGTACCCAAGACCTCTACTCTCTTAAATTAGCTTTGAACCAAGTGAGCTATACAAAAAGATAGATAGAGAGAGAGAGAGGTGGGGGGGGACTTTGTTTCCTTTTAGTCACAGATGCTTTGGATTGCGTGCTTGCTTGAGAAAGCTCTTTTTCTCCCTACAAAATAAAAACACAAAACCCAACACGGACATGCAAAAAAAATAAGCCTTACGGCTTAAAGTTAGCTTTACCCGAAAACTAAATATTTTCCTCAATGTTTCTGATTTTCCGAGATCACACTAAGGTGCAGGGAAAAGAGCCTACGCATGAGAAAAATTCTTCCTTTTTGTTTCTGATTTGACCAGATCGCATAGAGTCGTAGGGCAAAGAGCATACACAAAAATGAAAGGTATAGATCTGGTAAAAAAAATAGCTAAATAAACCGAAACCGAAATAAACAGAGAGAAAATAATAGTAAACTGCAAATAAACATTGTATACCTCCAGATCTAAAAAATGAAGCAGCTAGGGCTACCGGAAAACTTTTGGCGTGAAACAAAAGGGGTTCCTCACTGGAACAGATGCTCCCAACACAACAGAGCAGTCCTCTCGGCCCGAAAGCAGTCATGAACAATAGATGTTGGAGATGGTAGTCGCATGTAGTTCTACCGGCTTCAGATTTGGATCAACAACGGACACGGCCCTCATATAGCTCTGATACCATGTAGGAATATACAAGGTAATTTCCTAAGACAGAACACCAAAAGGAAACTTCTCAAAAACAGATCACAGATCAATACACCATTATTTTGACGTGGTTAAAACCCTTAGAGAGGGAAACAGTCCACGCCCTGTGCCAACATGGCTACTACAGGCAATTTATTAATAAAAGAATGAAAATTTACATAAGCTTTTCTCATGCACGGTGAACCTACAAATGACCCTCCATACGCTTTAAATAGAATTCATGGACCAATCGAGTGTCAAGCCACGGATCAAGTGTCAGTAATACCGAGGAGAGAATGAACCGTCGGATCACTACATATCATGACCGTCGTATTGTAAGTTACAAATGTACATATTAAAGAAACACACTTTACCTAACTCTATACTAGACCAAGTTATACTTAACTATTCCTACGTGTTGGAATATCCTAACAGCTTATAAGGTAAGATGGATGGTATAGAAATAAAACTTAAATGAAACATGGGAGATTTTAGGATACCTTTGAGAAATTTGCTACAAGAAATTCTTATTAATGGAGAAAAGGTAGTAAAGGAAACACATAATGAGAACAAAATAAATGTTAGTCATGTTGTCACAGACTCTAACGTTGGATTGAAGACCCACCATGTTCCAAATATGGATATGAAGAATTTTGATGGAAAGGATCCCATAACATGGATACTACAAATAGAGCAATATTTTTATCTCCATAATGTGCAAAACACAAAAAACGTACGCAATGAAACTTTATATTCGGAACCCAATAAATTTGCATGGTATCAACAAATTTTCTCTAGTAAAAAGATTGTCACTTGGGTAAATTTTACAGAAGAAATCATAGCACATTATGAGGATACAAAAACCAACACCTTTTTTAGCCATTTCATAAAAATCAAACAAAAGGGTTCAATGGTGGAGCACAATGAGAACTTCCAAAATGTAAATATAAGGTAAAATATATTCTAGAGGAACATAGGATTGATGTTTTCTATGGAATTTAAAGCATAACATCCAACATGAGGTTCTCCTCTAGGAACCTCATTCTTTGGAGAAGGCATTCAAGATGGAAAGAAAAATTGAAAGCAAAATTCTGGCAAAAAGGAAAGCCTTCCACTCACAACTATAAATATGGAAGTGTTTTTTTCCCTAGCCTTCCACAACCTACAAGCTTGACACCACAATATTTTGAAGGAAAAAGAGAAAAATGGCTTTGTTACAGTTGTGATAGTAAATATACTAATGATCATAATTAAGTTGAGAAAAAATTATTTTACATAGATTGTGAAGAGGAGGAAGAAAAGGAACAAGAAACATCAAAGGAAGAGGATACACACGAGGAACAAACCCTAGAGAAAGAAGAAATGAACCTGACCATATCTTGTAATGCATTGGCTAGAATTACTACTTGTCAAACTATCAAGATAGAAGGGCATATCAAGAAGAAAAAGGTAATAGCGTTGATTGATTTGGGGAGTAATTATAATTTATTTGTAAGATAACTAAGGAATTGAATTTATTCCTATATCCAACACCAGAGTGTCAAGTCATAGTTACAAATGAGTGATGGTTACAAATGGAGGACCCATAAATTACTCTAGAAAGTGCCATAATATCAAGTTATCAATGGGAGAATATGTATTGAATAGTCGAATGCTTTCCATTCCAATATGTGATGCTAATGTTGTACTAGAAGTCCAATGGCTACAATCTTTGGGCACGAGAGATTTTAATTTTCAATAATGTTTCTTGAAATTTTCTTCAGAACGAAAGGAAGTTGAATTAAGGAGTATCATATGGAAACTAGGAAAGATAGTCAACTCTAACGGCATGAAAAAGATTCTAATGAATGAACAATGAGGTGTAATTGCACAGTTATGTTCACTAGAGGTTCCCACATCAAACTCATCTATTTCTTCAAATCTCCAAAAAGTATTGGACAATCATTCCAAGGTATTTGAGACTCCGAAAGGCCTCCCACCTATTTGTGATCATGATCATGATATTCACTCGATTCTAGGATGTATGCCTCCAAACGTCAGGCCTTACAGATATTTGTGTACCCAAAAGAGTGAAATTGAACATATCATTGCAGAATTGCTAGAGGCTAGTATAATTCAACCTAGGAAAAGTTCTTCTATGCTCCAATATTATTGGTGCACAAGAAGGATGGATTATGGCACATGTGTCCATATTACAATGAGTTCAACAAGCTCACTATTAAAGATAAAATTCCCATTCCTATCATTGTTGAATAATTGGATGAATTGCGTGGAGAAATTTACTTGACCATGTTGGACCTTCTTTTAGAATATCATCAAACAAAAATGAAGACTAAAGGCATTCGAAGAACAACATTTAGAATGCATGAGGGTCATTATGAATTTTTAGTCATGCCTTTTGGCCTTACAAATGCACCTTCTACATTTCAAGTTTTGATGAATTCCATTTTCAACCCTTCCTTGGAAAATTTGTGGTATTATTTTATGATGATATACTAATGTACACAAAGTCTTGGAAGGATTATGTTCAACATGTTTCAGAGTGCTCAAACTATTGGAGGAGAAACAATTATATGCAAAAACATCCAAATCTTTTTAGAGTAAAAGAGGTGGAATATTTGGGTCATATTATATCTCATGAAGGTGTTAAGGTAGACCCTAGAAAAATTAAATTCATTAAGGAATGGAAAATCCCCACATCCATAAAGCATATGCGAGAATATCTCTAGTTGACAATGTATTATCACAATATTGTTAAGAATTGTGGGAGAATAGAAGAACCTCTAACAACCTTACTGAGTATAGATGCATTTTCCTGGACTCTAGAGGCAGCAAATACCTTTGAACACCTTAAAGAGGTAATGTTCCAAGCATCAGTCTTAGCTACGCCAGACTTCTTAAAAACCTTTATTGTGGAATGTGATGCCTCATGAAATGGAATTGATGCTATTATAATGTAGGAAGAAAGACCCATTTTCTTTGAAAGTCGTCCAATCAAAGGAAAGTATTTACACAAAGCTATTAATGAGAAGAAAACGTTGGCAATACTACATGCACTTAAGAAATCACCACCTTACCTGATGGGAAGACAGTTCAAGGTAAAAACGGATCATGCTAGTCTTAATTACTTTTTAGAAGAAATATTGTCTTCAAAAGAGAAGAAAAATGGCTCAAAATGATCTTTGGTTATGGCTTTGAAATCATTTATAGAAAAGGGAGGACAAATGTTTTTGTATATGCACTCTTGAGAAAGGACAAGGATCCAGATGCATTGCTTTGATGCATTTATTTTATCCAACCAGATTCGATAAACGAAGCAAGAAATGAATTGAACAATGGCAAAGAAGTGTGGCCACTCATTCTAAAGTTTTAACAATATCCCAGTGCCTCTATAAGAATTCCCAACCCAAACAAAATATTCTTTTAGAATTGCATGTGTCTACCTTAGGACCACATTCAGGATTTTTAAAAACTTACTAGAGGGTTAAGAAGGAATTTTTTTTAGATGACTTTAACTTTGATATTCAAAAATTTGTGAATGAATGTTTGGTTTCCAAACAAAATAAAGTTTAGACATTTCAGACCGGACAACTATTAGAAGTTTTATCCATTCTAAGTCAATGCTGGGAGGAGGGTTCAATGGATTTGATCAAAGGTTTACCCAAGCCCAAAGGAAAGAGTGTCATCATGGTGGTAGTTAATAGACTTACCAAGTATGTACACTTTTTTTCCTTATCACATCCATTTAAAGCCAATAAAACTGTTATTGTATTTATTGAGACAATTCAAAAGCTACTTGGAAATCCAAATATTACTGTAAATGACATATATGCTATTTCCACTTGAATATTTGGACATAATTATTTTCTTATTTGGGTACTCATTTAGCTCATAGCTCATTTTACCATCCTCAATCTAATGGGAAAACTGAGACAGTGAAAAATTGTTTGGAAGGATCTCTTCGTTGCTTTGTATCTAATAAATAGACACAATGGGTCAAATGGACCCCTCTGGTTGAATGGTGGTATAACAGTTCCTCTCATACTGTAACAAAAATTACCCCATCTATGGCACATTATGGATATCATCCATCGTCCATCACATTATATTTAAGAGAAAATTATAAGGTTCAACAAGTGGAAGATCACATAAAGCATCAACAAAAACTTCTCCAACTCTTAAAGCATCACCTCACTTTGGCACAAAATAGAATGAACCAACAAGCACATAACCATCACAACAAAATAACTTTTGATTTATGTGTCTAGGTATTTCTTTGCCTACCACCATAACAACAAATGTCCCTTTAGAAAGCTAAGAAGGATAATAAATTATCACCAAAGAATTATGGTCCACGTAAGGTATTGCAAAATATTACTACTATGACATACAAATTGGAACTTTCTGCATCTTCTTGAGTGCAACAAGTTTTGTATGTTTCATGCTTAAAGACGGTCATAGGTGACAAGCTACCAGTCCAAACAATATTTTGAGAACTTGACGAGGAAGAAAAAGCTATATTGGAACCTAAAGTTGCAACAGAAACAAGAAATTGACAACTACGAAATCGATCAATTTCAGAGTATCTCATCAAGGGGAAGAACTTACCCGCTGAATACTCCACATGGTAGGATGATAATTTTATACAGAAGCATGGAACTACTCAAGCGTTAAGGAGAACACTTTTTTGAAAGGGAGGGGCATGTTAGGTACCTATAATACTAGAGTATTACCTTACTATTATTGTTATTCTAACCCCTTATTTTTATTGTTGTTCCCATGTTGTCCTCATATTGTTATGACTGTGCCCCATAGTAGCCCACTATTGCTAATTTTGTGCCCTTACATTATTACTGTTATGTAGGCTCTCATTATATTATGACCCATTAGAATCATATATATAGAAAGGTTCATTTTGATTTGAATCATCCAAGAATTGTTCATTTGTAGAATGTAAAGGAGGTTTCCACCTCGAAGAGGCTACTTTTGAAGTCGTTAATCTATCTCTTTCTTCTATTTTGTGAGCTGGTTGTGTGATAAGATTTGAAGGATAAATGCACTAATATCTATATGATTTTACTGAGCCCTTGCAAGTCTTTCCTAAGCCTCAACAACCCTTTCATCATCTGCCTCACAACTTTTGATCTCAACCCTTGATATCCTCAATGTATCTTCGATAACAAGACAATGCTCATCTCCTTGATGTTGAAGTGATCTCTAAGGAGAATAATGTGAGCTATAGTCTACCATTTTTCTCATCATCCTTGATTCTCTTCTTGTTGCAAATATACGATGTCATAAAAAACAAGTAGATGCCAAAATAAAGTCGTTACCTTATTGTCGTTCAAGGGAAGCTCATCTAATTTTCAAGATCAACCCACATTAGCATGTACATGTGTAAACATAAGCATATATGGATATGTAGCCTTATCAACACATAACATCATGCATGACCATACCAACAATATACACTAATCCCATGGTCATAAATATTATCCCAATACCTTTCGAAAGCTATATCACACTCTTTGTCACTATTGATGGTTGAGGATAAATTATTTATCAAATATTCATTATACATTCTTCCAATATCACAAGAAATTCTAGCGAGTGGAAAAGTCAGCCTAGCAAGTGGACAAGTGAGTAGTGTCTACAATGAAAATGCATTAGGAATAGGCATGAGAAGGAGCATTTAGAGACACTTATTTGAGTAAATTTGGATCTATTAAAACAAGTGAAGAAACGGGAGATCTAAGGTTCATACATGATGTACCAAAAGTGAAGATTATCTCATTTAGAGAGACCTTCCGAGGAATGATTTTTGGCACATTTTTAAAGGAATTTTGAATTATTTTGGAAATGTTTTTTTGGCTTATTTTGGAAGGATTTACGACACACCTTTTGAAATTTTCTAGTTTTGGTTATATGGTTGATTATAGACCTATTCTTAAGGGCCATGTTTTTTCATCTCTCAAGGTCGAATTTCCAATTTCTGTGGAGGGATGAATTATAGTGTGGAGGGATGAGTGTTTTAAGAACTCTGATGCAAGTAATTGGCAAGAGTGAATGGAAGTAAATAATTGAGGCTAAAGTTATAAAATCTTACTAATTATTGACTCACGTGCCCCTCTTAGTAATTCCTTATTTCAACATTCCTGACGTGATTATTTTGGCATGTCTAATAGGTTTGGACACATCATGTTGTCCATTTGGTTAGCAATGTTTGTGTTACCTCATTACTTATATTGAGAGCTAACATATCTAATTACCTCCCTTTGAATGCCCTTCTTAGCTACAAGGAATTTTATGTCCCCATCCTTAATAGACCACATCAAATTAAGAGTCTTTCTCTTAATTGTTTCCTGTGGAAAATTTTAGTTTTGTTATCTCCACTTTGAATCCACGTCATTCTGCCTTTTAATCGACACTCTTCTTTCTATATTTTTAATGCATAATTTCTCCATTCCATAAGGTCCAAAAAACCCTTCCTTGTTTTTACTGAGAAAAAATCTGATTGCAAGGGATCCACCAGGATTGAGATGTTATTCTCTATGTCATCCAGCTCTCCATGAAGGTTTTTCTTTCATTTTCTTATCTAAGCTCATCCTCATACCTTTTTTGAGATAATTGATCTTCTGGCATACATTCTCCATAGAGTTTATACCTATATTATGCAAGGTACGATACCATGTTTTTACAAGATAGAATGGTGAACCCACTAACTGTCAATAACAGGAGCTCTAAGGTTCACACATGGTTTACCAAAAGTGAAGATTAGCTCATTTAGAGAGACTTTCTTAGGAGTGTTTTTTGGCACATTTTTGAACGAATTTTGAATTATTTTGGAATGTTGTTTTGGCTTATTTTGGAAGGATTTATAGAACACATTTTAAAACTTTCTAGTCATGGTTAGATGGTTGATTATATACCTATTCTTGAGGGCCAATGCATTTCCACTATCAAGGTTGAATTTCCAATCTCTGTGGAGTAACGAATTATAGTGTGGAAGGTTGAGCGTTTTAAGAACTCTCACATAAGTAATTGACAAGAGTGAAAGGGTGTAAAGACTTGAGCTTAAAGTTATAAAATCTCACTAATTATTGATTCTCATGCCCCTCTCATTTAATTCCTTATTTCAAAATTCCCCACTTGATTCTTTTTCCATGTCTAATAGGTTTGGACCCATCATGTTGTCCATTCGGTCATCAATGTTGGTGGTAGATGACTCCCTATGATGAGAGCTAACATATGTGACTACCTCCCTTTGAATGCCGTTCCTAGTTGCAATGAATTTTATGTCCCCATCCTTAATAGACCACATCAAATTAAGAGTCTTTCTCTTCATGATATCCTATGGAAAAATTTAGTCTTTTTATGTCCGCTTTGAATCCACATCATTCTGCCTTTTAATCAACACTCTTCTCCCTATACTCTAGTATATAATGTCTCCATTCCACAAGGTCCAACAAATCCTTCTTTGTTTTTACTTAGAAAAAATCTGAGTGCAAGGTATCCATTAGGATTGTGATGTTATTCTCTATGCATCTAGTTTTCCATAAAGGTTTTTCCTTCATTTTGTTATCTAACTTGGTCCTCTTACCTTTTTTGAGATAATTGAGCCTATCACATACATTTTCCATAGAGTTTACACCTGGACTATGCAAGGTAAGAGATCATGTGTGATAGACTAATTCGTTAAATCTCAGTTCATTTAACACCATGTGATTAAATTTATAGGGTAATGCTTTACAGTCACTCACTTCATGCCAATTAACGATAATAACATCCTCATTAAAAATATATGTGATGAAATATGTTATAATTAGCTTCTTTAATCGCTCTACCACATCTGACCTTTTCGAGTGAATAATGTACTCCAAAAATATTCTAGATTAGGGTCATGTTAGGTCCCTCGTGTTTAAGGATAAGATCCTCATTTGAGATTATTATTAGGAGGATGAGTTCCTCTAAAATCTAGCGATATAATCCACCCTTGTTCATGGTTACTATCTTAACATATAAATAGAGTTTGTTACAATACCGTGGACCAATACCATAACTTATCAATACCACATGCTAGAAAACCATAACACATTTCACAAAAAAATAATATATATATATATATATATAATATATCTATATATATATATATATATATATATATATATATATATATATATATATTGTTTTCTTTTGTGGACCACTTAGTTGAGTTGCAATACAATCCACCCTTGTTCATGGTTAGGTTCTTAACCCATAAACAGGCTTTGTTCACCATTTCACAATGTTGCTAATAAAATCTTGGTGGGTGAGCTAGGTATTCTCAAATCTAAAAGGCCTGTTCTTTGGGGTGCCAATGCTTTGAACCTCAAGTTGTACAGGCCAATGGTCCGAGCCTCCAAAGGGGATAATTCTAACTATCATTTCCTTGTTGGTGAGCATAAGGTCCTTTGAGATTATGAATTTGTCTAAATTTGAGGCTACTCGAGACTCTCCTCCTCTCTTATTGTTCCATGAAAAGAGGGCATTACTCATATCAATGTCAACTAGCTTCATATTGTGTATACAAGTTTGAAAAGCTATAGAGTCTTTGCTTAAAGTTCTCATTCCCCCGTTTTTATCTGAAAGTGATTTGATCATGTTGAAGTCCCCAACCATGATCAATTGTAATCCTACATGTCTATCTCTTAGTTCCACAAGAGAATCTAGAAACCTGAGTTTATCATCCGGTCTTTGTGTGCCATAAGCATTTGTAACAAGATAAGTCTCCTTATCTCCCACAGGCTGAATAACCACTGATAAATAATTCCTAGATGCCTCAGCATCTATTGTGCCTATATTTTGGGGGTTCTAAAGAGTGAGTATGCCTCCTGCTATCTTATCTTCTTTGACTTCTAGAAACTCTTATTTGTTGAACCATTTGTTGTATATTTCTTTTCTTTTATGAATGGAAAGTTAAGTTTCCTAGATAAAGATCATATCGAGAGCTTCATGTTTCATTCTATTGCTAAGTATTCTTTGCTTTATTTTACTACCTAGACATCCGATATTCCAAGACATGACTTCATTAAGAAAGATTTGTAAAGGAGTAGCTTGTTATGTCTTTCATCTTACCTGAATCTATCATTAGTTTTTCACATTCCATCAATACCTCGTTCTGCTTTTTTCTGCCTATTTTCTTTCCTGGATTTCTAGGAGCTAATCCTTGTGTGGTTTTCATAGTTTTCACAACTTTATTGCCCTGCCTTTCATTGTTTCTTTGCCTTTCCATCCCTTTAGCCTGAGTTATCCATAGGAACAACTATTGTACTCTCTTGAACTCTTCTTGAGGTAGTGAGTCTACACAAACAATGTTCCACTGTTTCAAGAACCTTTCCACATCTAGGTTTTCTCTATCAAGAATATCCTGCAGTTCATGATCCTCCATTTCCATCTCACTCTCAGTCATTTCTTGGTCCATTTCGGGGTTCTCCATCAATCAGCATAGTCTCTTTTTGTTTATTAATTTCCTGTTTTTTCCAACTATTTTCCTCTTTCTCCTTCTTCCCTGGACTGCCTTCCATTACGTGATCTACCTTTGTTATATCTTCCTCTTCTTCTATTACTTGGAAGAGATAAAAAATTGTTGAGACTGCCCTAATGCCCTTCTGGTTGAAGTTTCTTTGGCCACCTTTTGCCCCCTTTTCCTCTATATCCCACTTTGTGAATATTTTTAGTGTCTCTCATTGTCTTAGCTTTACTTATGTTCTCTATTTTACTAAAAGGGTATTCTCTAAATAGGTGCCCATGCTCATGGCACCTACGGAATCTGAAAGGAATATGCTCATAATCTATTATTTGCACCCATTCTTCATCCAAAACTTCTGAGATGACCTCATTCGGTCATGCAGGGCAGCCTGCCTGCAAATACCAGGATCCTTAAAACCTGTGCATATGAGAATGCATGTCAACTATTAACCAAATCAAAATTTATGTCCGGCAAATTCCACCCCTCTGCATGTTCATTCGATTCACAATCTCTCATTTAATAAACCTCATTACTTATTTCTATTCCATAGAATTTTTATTTCTGGAATTTTAAAATCCAATTGTGAAAATAAATGTACACACTGACAACTCGCACTTGATATAGTATCAAACCACCATTAACATCATACCATCAAGTACATTTATTTTCCAATTCCAATATGTATCAAACTAAATTGATTCAATATTCTTTCAGAAAAACAAACCTGCGCTCCATCCTCATTCCGTCGATCTCCGGCCCCTGCATACACATGCATAAATTATAAAGGGACTTCTATAGGCGCACAACTCTGCGTCGTTTGAATTCTGACATGAAGAACACCGAATGTCGAGTAAATAGAAATTTATATTTAATTGAAATTCAATTGCAAAGCTCAAAAGTACAACGCATCCAGATGATGCAACCCGGTAACCAGACTCGCCACCTCCGTCTGACTATCGAAAGCTCGAATTCCACCTGCGCACAACTCTCTACCTCCGGTTGCAGCCTGTATACATAATTAACTATATAGTAGTTCACCGCCAAGCGTATAGGACATCCATGCGTACAAGAAATATAAATGTTCAAAATTCTAAATGCGTGGAGACCGCTGTGAGGTTCACACCAATTGCTCTACTGCACAAGTATATAATTTTTTCTTTATGCAAATCAAATGCGCCCGTGTTAGGCACCGTGGAATTCTTCATTAAAATTCTCCATAACTGGAACCACACCCTCAAGCTAAAAAAGAACCCGTTCACTCTTGAAAATTAAATTATGTAATATATACACGATTGTAGATAAAAATCGAAGGTTCATTATATACGTAAACACTATTTACTACAAGTATCCATATTAACAACACATGAACAATATTTTTCCCGAGCGCTGAGAGAGAACTTCATCATGATAATTCTAGCATTGTCCCTCTCTCTAATGAGCTGAGAGCTTTCTGCCACTTTATTTATAATTAAAGGATACATACATAAGAAAAAGATGAGATCTTATCTCCTAGAAAAAGAAAGATTTTTTTTTTACCTAAAGATAAAAGCTTGAAGCTTTTTCCCACTCTTATACTGGAAAAACATAGAAGGTCTATCCCAATCTTTTTTCCTAATTATTCTCTCACATTCTTTTAGAAAAATAATATTTACATAATAAAATACTAAAATTACCACACCCCCTCTTTAGTCCATATTTACAAAAGAGGATGGTCTTGATGCTCCTGCATCATACACCCAACCTTAAAATTAATCATGATCTCCTGATCATGTGTTCGGATCTGTGTATGCCTGGATCCCATACTTTGTTCTGCAAGTTTCTAGTTGTCGCTTCTTTTGTCTGTTGTTCTTCTCCAGGTCTCCACACTTTATGTTGCATCTCTCCACTCGCTGTGCTCTTGCAATCTTCTGCTATCTTCTTTTCGCTGCTTTTCCTCTTTTCCTTCACTGGTGCTGGTATCTTCCAGGACTCCTTCATCATCCTCTGCATCATCATTTTAATTTATTTGTTTATCAGACTTTCTCCAACTTCTTCAGTAAGACCTGTACTGACAAAACAATTTTTAGAATAAAAATCATAAGGCTTCAGTACCTTTTCTGCTGCTATCACTATTGTCTGAGCTGTCACTATGGATGTTGTTGCTGCTATCGCCATAGATGTTGCTACCGTTGTCACCATAGATGTTGCTACCGCTCTTGCCATATATGTTGCTACCTCCCAAACTTCCTGTCCCTCTGCAACATGCTTTGGCTCATCACCTGCAATTTCATCTGCAATTTCATCTGCAACTTCATCTGCCACTTTTTCTTCTTGTTCATTGCACTGGCCTCTTTCTTCTACAATCTCCCTGTCATACTGTGGATTCTCCAACCAGTATTCTAACAATGCAATTTCTCTGTAGCATCTCTGAAGCATATCATCGTCACCTGCATTCACACATAAACTTTCAGTATCAGTTGTTACTTCCTTTATCTGTGCTTCAGACTGATTCACTTCTTCTACATCTACAAGAACTTCCTCTTGTGCTGTAACAGTTTCACAAGATTGCACATCCTCCTCAACACCTGCAAACATACAAAACTCTTTAGTGTTAAAACTGCAAGACTTTTTAGTCCTGACGGCTTCCTTCAACAATTTCCTTTGAACAAATCTGCATGTGGGATTTTCAAATTTCATCTATGGCACAAGAATTCTAAGTCCCTTTCTCATCAAGGCAATCAGAATTTGCCTCAACCTCCTCTGCAATTATCACCAAATCACTCTCTTTCCCTTGAGTGGAAAGATCCATTTTCCTTTCTGCTTTTCCTTCTCCTGCATTCGTTCTTCCAGTGCCTGTAACTGTGCCTATTTATGCAATCTCTCTTTCTCGAACTCCTGTAGTCATCTCATCTTTGTGGCTTCTTTTTTAACCTCTGCTTTCTCCTTTATGACTTTTAGTAGCCTTCTCCTTCGCCATGAGTTGCTCCCCTATGAGTTGCATGAAGCCTCTGCCACAGCAAACTCTTTTGCTGCCACTTACCTCACCAATCCTTCCCTCTGGATCTGGTCTTTTGGTAATCGTTGGTGCTCTGATGGAACCTTTTGAGCATCCTCTACTAATCTTGTAGCCTTCTCTCATCTGCAACTTTATTCAACCTCTGTTGAATCTTCAGGTTCTACCACATTCACTTCTCCTTCTCCCTGCTTAGATTTATTCACTCTTCGTGTAAATCAATATTCATCAGTCTCAAAAATTATCACATGTAATTAACTTAACAAAAACACTTGAACCTTCAAAAAGCGTTGCTCCTGCTCTGATACAACTTTGATGCAGGGCAGCCTGCGTTTAAATACCAGGATCCTTAAAACATGTGCATATGAGAATGCATGTCAACTATTAACCAAATAAAAATTTATGTCCGACAAATTCCACCCCTCTGCATGTTCATTCGATTCACAATATCTCATTTAATAAACCTCGTTACTTATTTCTATTCCATAGAATTTTTATTTCTGGAATTTAAAATCCAATTGTGAAAAAAAAATGTACGCACTGGCAACTCGCACTTGATATAGTATCAAACCACCATTAACATCATACCATCAACTACGTTTCTTTTCCAATTCCAATATGTATCAAACTAAATTTATTCAATATTCTTTCAGAAAAACAAACATGCGCTCTGTTAGCTTCCTGTTATAGCAGGCTATTCATTTTTCATGATTGGCATTTTACAGGCCAAATATGTCATACTTTGCTTGCCGCAATGATCCATATTTGTTTAGCAGTCTCCAAGTGAAGAAGGCTACTTCAAGTTCATCCAATTGCCTTCAAATTTTGTAAATTTATCCCGGTATCGCCATTTTTGAGTTAAAGGGAGGTCCAAACAGCTTAATCTTGGTCTCCCTAGGTTTAAATTTCTTGTTTTAGAATGTAGAGATTGTAAATCTATCCAAACAGTTTAATCTTATCAGATTCTTAGATAGGTAGAGAAGCAGAGGATCCCAACAGCTTAATCTGCGCTCTAGAAGAAATAAGGGTAGTATGTAGATAGGAAAGAATCAAAAGAAAAATGAATGATGGGTTTGCAAGTCTAAGTGCACCCCCAAACAAAAGAATAAAAAATGCTAGGTAAGTAGGTTGGGTAGGTAGTTCTGAGGTTGTTGAATCCCAAATTGCTGACTAGTTCCAGGTTTTCAGGTGTCATATCATTCAGGACATGACCATCAAGGATTTGTATGCAAGAAGCTCAAAAGAGGTATAACTGACACCCCTTCTCTGTTCTCCCCAATCATTAACTAACTTCCCCAAAAGAGGTCAAGATCTGCTTGACACCTCTTAAGTTCCATCATCTTCATAATGCTTGCTTGAGTAAAAATCTGCTTTACTCAAAGTTGTTCCATATTTTCTCTTAAGTATGGTCCTTCCCCCTTGTAACAGCCTAAGCTCTCCCGAACTTAGCGCTTTCTTACCAATCTCCATATTAACCACTAACATTATTATTTAGCTCCCTATTCTTCCCATCCCCTTATTAATATTAAGTAAAATCCCCCTACGTAATATCCATCCCCCTGGTTGAAAAATAACCATAAGTACTCCCGGGAATTGCTCAGTTTATCTGAAACTCAGCAAGAAACCTTGACCTCCAAAACCACCTCCCAGATACAATGGACTCCTTCCAAAGTATAAAATCCCTCTGAGGAAATCGGACCCCTTACGAAACCTCCAATGCCCTTCACACCCACTTACTTGCTCTTTCCTCCCAAACTTACAACCTAAAAACCAGACCGCATCGCAACATCGCACTTTCATCTCCATGCAAGTCATCACCCATCCATCTCCGCCGATGCGATATTTTGATATCGCCGATCGGCGGTCGCAAGCGCCGAGTGTCCAACTCATTCACCCACCCCATTCTCCGCCGATGCGATATTGCGATATCGCCGATCGGCAGTCGCAAGCGTCGAGTGTCCAACTCATTCATCCCCTGTTCCCCGCCGACGCAATATTGCGATATCACATCAGAGTTTCTTCATCACATTACCTCCAGTATCAGCACTTCACCACGTCGCTCTGTACTAGGGACCCACAGCTGACATCATCCACCGTACAACTGACGTCATGCTTACGTCAGCAGCCAGAAAGCTGAAACTTCGCGGAGGAAGAAAAATCGCACTTCGGAGCTCCAGATCAAGAAACAGAGGCAGTTTCCGATGCGCGATTAGCGCGATCGCGCATCGCTATAGGAAATAGGCCATTTCGAGGAATCTTCGGGGAATCTTCTGATTTCCTAGGCCATTGCGCGCCGAAAAAGCGCGAAAATCGCCCGATCGTGGCAAAAGGATCTGGTTTAAAGACAACAGCAGATCAATCACAGAGTTTAAAGTGTATCAGATCAAATCATTAGGCATCAAGCATGTGAAAGAGTGTCAGTCGACGGCGGGAGCCATCAATGTAGTGGCAAAGAGTATCAGCGAATATCTTGAGTAGTGGCCTGAAGCACGAGAACATTTAATAGCTTCCAGTGGATTCATAGAAAGAGGGTGAAGCTACTTGAAGCTCTCAAATCATAATTATTACACATTTAATTCACACCAGAGCCGAACTGCAATCCCCGAAGCACAATCACTCCAGCAGCACCGCATCTGGTCCCCAAGGGCCACCTCGTCACCTGTTCCGATCCAACTAACCCCAGTGCAGCCAAAAAGATTTACTTGCATTTAATTCCAACAACACTTAGATTTTTGAAGAGTTCTAAGCAGACCTGTCGAGGTTACTTGTAATGATGTCTTTTCGATATTTTGCTTATAAATACCACCCTGAGCAATGTTGTGAGGGGTTGGTTGGTTGGTAGTAGTTGTTGGTCAGTCTTCTTTCCAGCATTTTCTCCGAGCAGAGACTTGTTGTGTAACTTTCATAATTTCCATAATCAAAGATTGCTGAAAGCATGGATTGCGAAACTACTTGATGTTCTCTTTTGGCCGAGGAATGATCACGGAATTCCTGTGTTTCTACATGATCCAATAAGTGTTCCTCTCCTCTGTTTAATTTTATGTTTATTACCACCTTTCCGCCTTTCTAAATTGCAGGAAAAAAGAATAGCTTAAGATTTGTTTCATTACACCTTAAGTTCAATTTCTGCGTTTTTCAATGTTTTCTTGAGAAACAGTTATGAGCTTGTATTCTTAAATGATCTGGTTTACGCTGTTTCTTTCACATATGAGTGCATGTCTTAGGAATTCTTAATTGCTCCTGGATCCCATTCATCCATTTCTCCTCTTTGTCAGCATGATGAAATGATTCTCCTTTGCCTTTCATCCCTGATGTTTACTCCGTACTTTCAGCAGACAGAAAATTGTATCCTGTGTGGCTATCCCACTCTGTATCCCCTTGTGACCAAGGAAATGCTCGCAAGCCTCAATCTGTGACTCCATACCCAATGGTTCGAAACTTATCACACCTTACCGTGCCTCTTTGTTCGAGAATCCTACCTTCTTTCCAATCACAATCAACACTCCCTTGAAGGCAAAAATCTAGCCTAAAATCATCAACTAAGGTTGAATCAAAAGGAGAGAGCGCTCTCCGATTGCAGGTGGGCTAGAACCTGCAATCAGAAGATTGGTTTGTGGTTACCTTGGTCTTATCCCTATTAGGAGCCTAGGGACCACCTGAGTGATAACATAATGGCGACTCCACGGGGGAACCTCCTCAGATAAATCAATGCAACCAGTCTGCAGCCCTACAGAGGAAGAAACAAACTTGTAAAATCCTTGGTCGACCTATATCTGCGTACTCCATTGGGGATTCAAACACTGTTCTCATCTTTAAAACCCACTGGAGAAAGGGCTACTGTTCTTCAAATTTTGTCATGCTTAGTTCTGATCTTCGATGGTGGACAGAGATCAGGCACTTCAGAGTCTAGGCATCCACCTGGCAACTCCACTTCAATTTCAATCAAAGGCTCCACTGAGGAACGAACCAAATGTTACAGCCAAGAGCTCCATGTATTAACAATAAGAGAGAATGACCGAATCGTGGGAGGAACTTTCATTTGATGAAGCTTTAGATGAATGCAGATAAAGTTTATCAGAGTTTGAGCTTAATGAAGAATTTTTCAGAGCGGTATTGTCAAAAATACCAGGCGACCAGAATAAACTTTTCCTTGAGTTGGTTGTGGAAAAAAATGAGAATGAAATTGAACTCTTGGGAGCTCAGAGACAGTCTTATGATTTCCGCAACCCTCAAGAGTTTTACCAATATCTTCCTCCTCCAGTTCACAAGGAAATAGTGTTGTCTCCTGAATTACAGTTTGAATATGATCTGGGTTACAAGGGAAAGACAGAAGGATCAGCTACTAGGCTCATTACCAAAGATGCAGCTACTTCGTCTGACCCAAAGAAATCGAAATCATGCCGAAGTCTCCATTCCCCTATTCAGGAGGAAACAATGTTGCCTGAGGACCTGCAGATTCTGTATGATTCAATTTTCAAGGCAAAGACAGAAGGACTAGCTGCTAGGATCATTATCGAAGATGTAGCCACTCCATCTGACCAAGAAGATCCTGAATCATGCTAAGTCTCCCATCCCCAACTCAGGAGGAGATGCTGCTACCTGCTGATTCACAAACTCTGCATGATTCTATTGACGAGACAGAGACAGAACGGTCGACTTCCAGGCTTACCACCGAGGATGAAGCCGCTACGTCTGGCCAAGAAGAATCAGAAGAAGTTCTCTCACAGGGTAAGTTTATTGGCCCCATTGGACACTACATGGAACTTCTGCTTAACCCAATTTTGTTAACTTGCTTTCTCAGTGAAGACCACATACTTCAACAGCAATCGGTAGATGCCACAATTTTGGTTATAAAAGCATATACCCGAAAGATTCTTTTACATTCAGAAACTATCAGTCAGCAAGTTCATCTTGTTTCACAGTTGCTTAAATGGCTGCACTGGTTGTTCGATTTCACCTAACGGAAAAGTAACTGCCGGTTAGGGTAGGTAGGTAGAAGGAATAAAGCGGCCCGAGAAAACAGGTTTTGCAGAAGACAACAACCAACTAAAAACCAAGGCGTTCTGGCCTGCTGTTCTTGACTTCTCACAAGGAGAAGCCATCCCCGAGTGGAGCCACTGTTAGCTTCCTCCTGTAGCAGGCTATTCATTTTTCATGATTGGCATTTTACAGGCCAAATATGTCATACTTTGCTTGCTGCAACACTCCATATTTGTTTAGGAGTCTCCAAGTGAAGAAGGCTACTTCAAGTTCATCAAATTGCCTTCAAATTTTGTAAATTTTTCTCGGTATCGCCATTTTTCAGTTAAAGGGAGGTCCAAACAGCTTAATCTTGGTCTCCCTAGGTTTAAATTTCTTGTTTTAGAATGTAGAGATTTTAAATCTGTCCAAACAGTTTAATCTTGGCAGATTCTTAGATAGGTAGAGAAGCAAAGGAGCCCAGTAGCTTAATCTGGGCTCTGGAAGAAATAAGGGTAGTATGTAGATAGGAAAGCATCAAAAGAAAAATGAATGATGGGTTTGCAAGTCTAAGTGCACCCCCAAACAAAAGAAGAAAAAATGCTAGGTAAGTAGGTTGGATAGGTAGTTCTGAGGTTGTTGAATCCCAAATTGCTCACCAGTTCCACGTTTTCAGGTGTCATATCATTCAGAACATAATCAGCAAGGATTTGTATGCAAGAAGCTCAAAAGAGGTATAACTGACCCCCCTTCTCTGTTCTCCCCAATCATTAAATAACTTCCCCAAAGGAGGTCAATATCTGATTGACACCTCTTAAGTTCCATCATCTTCATAACACTGGCTTGAGTAAAGATCTGCTTTACTCAAAGTTGTTCCATATTTTCTCTTAAGTATGGTCCTTCCACCTTGTAACAGCCTAAGCTCTCCCGAACTTAGCGCTTTCTTACCAATCTCCATATTAACCACTAACATTATTATTTATCTCCCTATTCTTCCCATCCCCTTATTAATATTAAGTAAAATCCCCCTACGTAATATCCCTCCCCCTGGTTGAAAAATAACCATAAGTACTCCCGGGAATTGCTCAGTTTATCTGAAACTCAACAAGAACACTTGACCTCCAAAACCACCTCTGAGATACAATGGACTCCTTCCAAAGTATAAAATCCCTCTGAGGAAATCAGACCTCTTCCGAAACCTCCAATGCCCTTCACACCCACTTACTTGCTCTTTCTTCCCACAACTTACAACCTAAAAGCCATACCGCATCGCAACATCGCGCTTTCATCTCCATGAACGTCATCACCCATCCATCTCCGCCGATGCGATATTGCGATATCGTCGACCAGCGGTTGCAAGCACCGAGTGTCCAACTCATTCACCCCCCCGTTCTCCGCCGATGCGATATTGCGATATCGCCGATCGACAGTCACAAGCGCCGAGTGTCCAACTCATTCATCCCCCGTTCCGTGCCGACACGATATCACAATATCGCATCGGAGTTTCTTCATCACATTAGCTCCAGTATCAGCACTTCACCACGTCGCTCTGTACCAGGGACCCACAGCTGACGTCATCGGCCGTACAGTCGACGCCATGCTTATGTTAGCAGCCAGAAAGCCGAAACTTTGCGCCAGAAGAAAAATCACACTTTGAAGCTCCACATCAAGAAAAATCGCACTTCGAAGCTCCACATTAAGAAAGAGAGGAAATTTCTGATGCGCGATTAGCGCGAAGCGCTAATCGCGCATTGCTACGGGAAATAGGCCATTTCAAGGAATCTTCGGCGAATCTTCTGATTTCCTAGCCCATTGCACGCCGAAAAAGCTTGAAAATCGCCCGATCGTGCCAAAAGGATCCGGTTTGAAGACAACAGTAGATCAATCACAGAGTTTAAAGTGTATCATATCAAATCATCAGGCATCAAGAGTGTCAAAGAGTATCAGTCGACAGTGGGAGCCATCAATGTAGCGGCAAAGAGTATCAGCGAATATCTTGAGCAGCGGCCCGAAGCAGGAGAACATTTAATATCTTCCAGTGGATTCATAGAAAGAGGGCGAAACTACTTGAAGCTCTCAAATCATAATTATTGCACATTTAATTCACACCATAACCGAACTGCAGTCCCCGAAGCACAATCACTCCAGCAGCACCACATCTGGTCCCCAAGGGCCACCTCGTCACCTGTTTCGATCCAGCTGCCCCTAGCGCAGCCAAAAATATTTACTTGCATTTAATTCCAGAAACACTTAGATTTTTGAAGAGTTCTAAGTAGACGTGTCGAGGTCACTTTTAATGATGTCTTTCCGATATTTTGCTTATAAATACCACCCTGAGCAATGTTGTGAGGGGTTGGTTGGTTGGTAGTATTTGTTGGTGAGTCTTCTTTCCAGCATTTTCTACGAGCAGAGATTCGCACTGTAACTGTCATAATTTCCATAATCAAAGATTGTTGAAAGCATGGAGTGCGAAACTACTTGATGTTTTCTTTTGGCCAAGGAATGATCACAGAATTCTTGTGCTTCTACATGATCCAATAAGTGTTCCTCTCCTCTGTTTAATTTTATGTTTATTACCACCTTTCTGACTTTCTAAATTGCAGGAAAAAAGAATAGCTTAAGATTTGTTTCATTACACCTTAAGTTCAATTTTTGCATTTTTCAATGTTTTCTTGAGAAACAGTTATGAGCTTGTATTCTTAAATGATCTGGTTTACGCTGTTTCTTTCACATATGAGTGCATGTCTTAGGAATTCTTAACTTCTCCTGGATCCCATTCATCCATTTCTCCTCTTTGTCAGCATGATGAAATGATTCTCCTTTGCCTTTCATCCGTGATGTTTAATCCGTACTTTCAGCAGACAGAAAATTGTATCGTGTGTGACTATCCCGCTCTGTATCCCCTTGTGACCAAGAAAACACTCGCAAGCCTCAATCTGTGACTCCATGCCCAATGGTTCGAAACTTATCATAGCTTACCGTGCCTCTTTGTTCGAGAATCCTACCTTCTTTCCAATCACAATCAACACTCCCTTGAAGGCAGAAAGCTAGCCTAAAATCAGCAACTAAGGTTGAATCAAAAGGAGAGAGCCCTCTCCGATTGCAGGTGGGCTAGAACCTGCAATCAGAAGATTGGTTTCTGGTTACCTCGGCTGTATCCCTATTAGGAGCCTAGGGACAACCTTAGTGATAACACGCTCCATCCTCATTCTGCAGATATCCGGCCCCGGCATACACATGCATAAATTATAAAGAGACTTCTATAGGCGCAGAACTCTCCGTCGTTTGAATTCTGGCTTGAAGAACATCGAATGTCGAGTAAATAGAAATTTATATTTAATTGAAATGCAATTGCAAAGCTCAAAAATACAACGCATCCAGATGATGCAACCCGGTAACTAGACTTTCCACCTCCGTCTTACTATGCAAAGCTCGAATTCCACATGCGCGCAACTCTCTACCTCCGGTTGCAGCTTGTATACACAATTAATTATATAGTAGTTCACCGCCAAGCGTATAAGACATCCATGCGTACAAGAAATATAAATTTTCAAAATTCTAAATGCTTGGAGACAGTTGTGAGGTTCACACCAATTGCTCTACTACAGAGGTATATAATTTTTTCTTTATGCAAATCAAATGCGCCCGTGTTAGGCGGTGTGGAATTCTTCATTAAAATTCTCCATAACTGGAACCGCAGCCTCAAGCTCAAGAAGAACGCGTTCACTCTTGAAAATTAAATTTTGTAATATATACACTAGTGTAAATAAAAATCGAAGGGTCATTATACACGTAAACACTATTTACTACAAGTATCCATATTAACAACACATCAACAATCTTTTTCCCGAGTGCTCAGAGAGAACTTCATCATGATAATTCTGGCATCATCCCTCTCTGTGATGAGGTGAGAGCTTTCTGCCACTTTATTTATAAGTAAAGGATACATACATAAGAAAAAGATGAGATCTTATCTCCTAGAAAAAGCAAGATTTTTTTTACCTAAAGATAAAAGCTTGAAGCTTTTTCCCACTCTTATCCTGGAAAAACATAGAAGGTCTATCCCAATATTTTTTCCTAATTATTCTCTCACATTCTTTTAGAAAAAGAATATTTACATAACAAAATACTAAAATTACCACACCCCCTCTTTATTCATTTTTTACAAAAGAGGATGGTCTTGATGCTCCTACATCATTCGGTAAAGGCCGAGAGAGATCCATCTCAACAAATATTCGTGAGAAGGAAGTATATTTTCCCCTTCTCGTGGCCTCACATGCTTTGATAAAACGCCCTAATTTGTTTTCTATGGATAATGATTCAGTTTGCCAGTAATTAAGAGGTAGGGAATTTTACCGAGACGAGGAATGAAGTGAAAGTCTCTCACTCTAGGACAAAATTCATCATCCAAGGCCTCGTGTGGAGGTGTGGAGCTGCATAGAAGTAGGGCCCTCCTTCAAACACCATGTCTTTGTCCTCAATATTTGTAAAGACCACAGTGAAGAAACCCTTTGACCCAAGATGTAGGTCTATGCCTCCTTTTCATTTCTAGTGGTATTTAATCGAGCCTTGTAGAACCTTTTATGTGGGGCATAATCTCATGAATTTACAAATGATAGCATAGGTCAACATGTGGTCCATGTGCTAGAGCACGATCATTTAAAGCTACTCTGGGTGTGACGTGAGCCTTGGGTTTACATGGCCCCTTTTTTGTTTTGTTTTGTGCTACCTATTTCTTTCTTGTCTTCTTCCTCATTTTCTTTTCTTCTATTGTCCTCCCTTGTTTTGGTTAAATCATGTTCCTCTTCAATGTTCCTTTTCCCTTCACCTCTCTCATAGTTTCTATTGGTTTCTTACATGGGCTCGCCATGACCTCATTGTAGGACGTAGTTGAGCTCTCGGTTTTGTGCCCCTCTTACTTCATTCTTTGTCATTATCAATAATTGCAAGGATTGTTTCAATATGGACATGTCTTGGGATTGAACTCTTGACATCACATCAAGTAATGCTAGCACATTAACCTAGCACTAAATCACCTAGAGAAGTTCTTTATATTCAAAATAATAATAAAATAATTTAAAGAATCAATACTTATATTTTAAAATATATGGAATAATTTGGAAATATATAATATAAAATTAAATAATATATTTAATAATTTCAAAATATATAATAATGAAGTGCATAAAGAATAGAAATTAAGTAAGTTTTTCTTTTCTAGTTTTATTGAGTAATGTGATCAACTCATCCCATTATGATATGATCACTATGATAGTTTATTGATTAAAATTGTACTGTGTACACTTTCTACAAAATTTAAAAGAAAAATATACCTAGAAAATCTAAAACAATTAATGTGGACATAACTTAATTTTACTTTAAATAAAACTCCTTTCAACTCATGTAGTTGAGAATTAATGTCATTATTTCCTTCATTTTTAGTTGACTTACTCACCCATAACTATTTCAACTTTTAAATTTATTTTCTAATTAAAAGTCATATATAATTTAAATTTAAACCAGTATATGTTTTT